>CAJNOJ010000183.1:0-62501 GCA_905250025.1 Adineta ricciae
GAGAAGAGAACTTCCGATTCGCCATCTCCGTAGTTACTAAATTGGCCAATATATGCAAATGGTTTCAATCGTTGGATTTGCGGATCTTTGAATTGTGCTCGAATTTCAAAAAGGATCGGTATGGCGTCTGTTCGTGGTGCACCAGCAAACACAAGAGCTATTTCACGGGCCAGACTGGTTGAAAAGTAGCTGTTTGTCGTAATCAACGTGCCGTCGTGATATTTTTTCTTTAGTTTATTGAGTTCATCGGCGGACATGCGTTGGCCGCGGAAGAAGGTCATCCATTGTCCAACTGTGTAATAGGATTCAAACCAAGCATAAGCAGATTGCAATTCTTTGTGAACTTTACGAAGAAAAAAGCTAAGGTCTAACGTACCTTCAATAGTTTGCCGGCGAAGTGCTCGATTAACAATACGGTAGACAAAACCATCGCGTGTGTAATACGAGAGTGCGAAGGTAGAGCCATGGTTTTTCTCGAAATCGTCAATTAGTTTCAGAGTGCCAGGATTTCGAGAGAAATGCAAACGACTTTGCTGAATAAAACGAGTACTGTCATCAGCCATCACTGAATCTGCCATGAGAAAATCGATAAACAACGGATACCAATATTCCGATAGGTCAGCAAAATTGTTAATCACATTCGTTGTCGCATCAATCGAACAGTTTGCTAATGAAGAAAGACGAACGTCTGATTTATTCGCATATTCTTTGACACTCGCCCATAGACATTGTACTAACTCATTAGGTGAACTGAAAACATCTTGAATCTAAACAAGAAATAGACAACATTTAGTCAAAGAGTCGATACGATGACTGTGTAGAGTCACTTTATAAGATAAGCACTTGATAGGATTGATACACGTAATTGTTCCAAGCAGATCGAAAACAAAAATTTCTTGCACATGACGAATTTCATGGATATTTTCTTGGAAAACACGTGTTAATAGTACAGGAGTAACAATTAGAAAGATTCGTTCATATCGGACAGAACGTATGAACTCTTCACATGGTTCAACGGTATTGAACGTTTTATCGTAATCAATTATGTACCGAATATGTTTCTTCAATGACACCACTTGTTCGTCACAAGAACAAGATGAATCTAATAGATATACTGCCACTAGTCCCGTCTTCTGAATAGAAATAGTCGATGACATTGTTATTGTTCAGTTCAAACGTTCGATCATTATCTATTTCCTTGGAAGGATTCGAAAGTGATTGTATTATACTACAATATATAAAAGAAACAATGAATAAATCTGAATGTCACACGTTTTTCAGAAAGATGAAGTCGGTGTTCCTCACAATAACATTTACGTACGAATCGATACTTATACTTCAATGCCATCTAAAGATTTGTTTGTATTAAAAACATCATAAAAATGACTCATTCAAGTTCGAATACTCGCCATTACACGACAAGATGAGAAATAAAATGTCAAGATTAAACATGTGAAGCTATTATGAAGTCAATCAGGCGACGTGGCTCTAACCAACGTTTGTCCTGGAACCGTATCCGGCATCGTTCCAAAATGGATGTCTCGCGCAGTTATGTAACGATACCATATACCCAAATCATGATAATAGACATCAATGGTCTCACCACTTTTATCTACAGCAAATAACTCTGGGCCCTCATAGCTTATAGTGAGATAATGGGTTCCATTTGGTAAACCAAGACCTGTTCGATTGAGTCGTTCGCATAAAACTTCCCATGATTGCTCGACACCTAGAGCAGTTCTAATCATGTCTGCATTGTTAATGTACGTAAATTGGCAAGTATCCATATTGTGGTTCCAAAAGTCAATACAAACAAATCTCACAACAAATATAAGTATTAATGAAAATGGATCTACTAATATAGTATCTCCGGAAGAAACTGTATGTTGGAATTCTTCTCATTCCTACTTACTAAGCTTTTTACACAAGACACTCGTGAGTAACTATTAGGCGTGATAAAGAAAAGAACAGACGAAAATAAATATTTCACCTTATTGCAGCATACAAGAATAATGTTACAGAGGATTGCGAGTTTTACAGTTTTTCAACTACTCTTTCTCCTACGCATATACGTACGTCATATAAGTATGCAATTCGGTTTTTTTTCAAGGAAGTATGGCGTCTATAAGTAAAGTGAGGCATCAAGCAACAGTTCATTCGAAATTGCATTTTAATAAATTCGTTAACTGTTGTTGCTTGGCATTTATTGCAACTTGGAACTCTATTACGCGTTATACATCCAAACAACCAATTCTAACGAAAAATTGATGCAAAACGTTGCCTGAAAGTTACTGAAGGAAACTACACGAAGAAGCGAAGATGTAGACGAAGCAAATGATGGTACCCGCGTGAATACGATCGACAACGATATGAAGCACATAAGAGTAAAACAAGTCCATACAAAGATGATAAAAAAATGAATCATCGTTCTTCTACAAATCAGAGCATTTTCTTATTTTCCCCTTATATATTATTACTATCTAAGAAATAAAACCTATGAGCAATTCGATTTTCACTATTAAGACAGTGTGGATACCCATAGTGACGCGGACTTTATCAAAAACACTATGGAGTTACGAAATTGTGAATAAACTATTTTTAGTTTATGAATGATCGTTACTAAGTCACACTCACATCTTTTCGAAAAGAAAAGCTCCTATTAGTTATTTGAATGTCATGAGAGAACGAAAGCAAATTATAAATGCTTTGTTATTGTTTGAGAGTGAAAGAAGAAGAAACATAATATTTGGCAAGGACGACGGAATTCTGTTGATGTCTAAAAAAATAAACGTTAGGTAGGAAAATGGGCGAATTCACTTCAAATAATCCAAACAAAAGGTTGGCGAAACGATTATTCTTTTTTGAATTCTCCAACGGAAAAAAAGCATTGGAATGCAATATCATTCCCGACGAAAACGTCTTTTACTGGTATTTCTATCCATTTTCCTTATTATTATAAATATCATCTCCACGTCGAACAATTACATGCCAGTCTTGATTTCAAGCGAAATCGAAAATTTTTCTCACAATGTCAATCTTGTTGATTTACACTTCGAAACAAAGGAAAGTGTCATCTGTACTAAAACGAAAACATTGCTCAATAGGATTCAAACGACAATTTGTCTACACGATTCTCGCGATGCAGTGAGTAATCAAATTCGGAAGGAAAAAATCTGGGAAGAAGAACATCTGACTAAACTTTTTCAATATCTCCTTGATAATCCTCAGATGAATTTCATTGATATTGGAGCAAACGTTGGCGCATACACGATGTTTGTTGCTTCACTTGGAAGACAAGTGATATCCATCGAATGTTTCAAACCCAATCTCGATCGAATCCGGCGAGCAATTCAAATTGAAAACGTTCAAAATCATGTAACACTTATTGGTAATGCTATTTACACACAATCCGGTGTCGACTTACCATTAAAACCTGATCCAAATAATATCGGTTCTCAAGCACTTGATCTCATTACCAATCCCAGGGGAATCAATGAAACTTATGTAGTAAAAACGATTCAATTCGATGATATCCTTCCAGTACTGAAAGGCAAACAAATTCGACATGCAATCATGAAAATGGATATTCAATGGTCAGAGATGTATGTATGTCTCACAGGAAGTGGCGTTTTTGATTACATGAACATTCCAATTGTACTTATGGAATGGGATATTAGCGGAAAAGAGCGATATGGGAATCGTTTACAATTTATTGTAAAATTTTTTCTCCAACGGAATTATATTCCAACTGCTGATATGTGTAAAGTTCTTCAAGAGGTCGATGCACTTACTTTTTGGCCATCGAACGTCTATTGGATAAAAAAGGACGTATCAAAATCGTGCTAAATTCACGTTACATATAGAAACAGAAATGTAAAGTGAACGAAGCATTGATTGTTTGCATCTAAATTTTTCTTCAATGCATTGCACTAATGACGCGATGGGACCATTTGATGATGAATTTGAGGAGAAATCCCCAATAAAAATTCATGTTATTAGCGCTTTAATCTAACAGTAATGGTTGCTATTAAATCGTTTCTTTTCGAAAATTCTCTCGTGCGTCATTAAAAAACTGAATAGAATGCATAAAGTTCTTTTTATTGTCGACACATTTCACGTCAGGCGTTCTTATCATCGGTATCGCTTATTATTCATACATCAGTACCTGTTCAAATACGAGCTTTGTCTTCCGGATCCTCGAGAAGCAATCCGTAATCGAATTTAGAAGGGAAACAATCTGAGAAGAAGAACTTCTTTCTCAAACAATTTCCTCGTACGGATTTTTTTATTATAACGGAGCAAACGTTGGTGCGTATACACGATGTTTGTTGCTTCACGTGGAAGACAAGTGATCTCGATCGAATCCGTCAAATAGCTTCAAAGTCAAGTGATGTTGATTGAGAATGCTATCTATACAGAAATCGGTCAGTACTTTTAAATGACATAAGATCCGATGATATTCTTCCACTACTAGAAGCCAAACAGGAAACAAGAAATTTGAATATATTGATATTCCTGTTGTTCTAATGGAATGGAATCTCGGTTGGCGTTTATTGGATCGTTTTTAAATCTTACTAATGTATTTTCTCAGATGTGGTTACCTTCTGATTTCGGATTTATGTCAAAAACTACCAGGGAGTGAAGTTCTTATCAACTAGTCATCGCGTCTCTACGGGATGAAAATGGATTTAACTGAAATTTGCTAAATCATAGACCACGACACATCTTACATTTGATTACGTGTAAAAATAGATTCTAATGAGAAATTCTTTTTGTCTTCCTGGAGTCGAACGTGTCTTAACGTCATCAGATATAATTCTGAAAGAAGCTTAATGCTGTACACTATTATGAAAAGAAGATCTACATCTGAAGTTTAGCTGGTAACTCGTTAAAATCTCCTGAAAAAGGTGTTACATGAAGTAAATTGTCGAAATCATCGAGTAATGAACAACTTAACAGTTGATAGCATAAGAGATTCTTTAACTACGGCATCCTATCAGTTAAACATTTGGTTAGGTTTACTTCTTTGGACAATAGGCAACATTGGATGCATCGGTAATATGCTAGTTTATGGTTCTGCAAAATCCCGTCAACAAGCGTATGCAATCTATTTGTTCGCATCAGCCATAGCTGATTTTCATTATTTCAATTTTGTATTACTAACACGAATACTTCAAAATGGTTTTACAATTATACTAACGAACCGATATTCAATTATATGCAAACTGCGACAATTTAGTACTATTTGGGGTAATGTTGTTGGTTTTAGTTTGTTTTCGTTGGCAACCATCGATCGACTTTTATCAACTCACCGTTCAAATAGTAAGACTTTCATAGAAGATGTTCATATGTCATTCTGATCTGGTTTTTTTTTCAGCATATCGACTATGGAGTAATCGTGTTCAACTAGCTCATAAAATCGTCGTTCTCATTCCTCTCTTTTGGTTTCTATTGATAGGTCACCGACTCATTCTATATCAAATCGAAAATGGAAACTGTTCTCCTCGTAGTGGTTTCTATAGTTACTACGATAATTACTTTCAAGTCGTTTTCTCGTCGTTATTGCCTGCTGTTAGTATGTCTATTCTTGCTTATTTACTCATTAAAAATGTTCGACATGTTGTTCGCCGACGCGTTGTTCCATCGATTAGTGTACCCCAACGAAAAATGATCAACCAAATAGATTCCCGATTAACACTCATGCTTATATCCGAATCATGCATTGCAGTGATGACATATGTTCCGTATGCAGTTCAGTTAACCTATGCGAATGTAACGCAAAATTTATCTAAATCACCTTTACGTATCGCATGGGAGAATATGTTTACTGAATTGATTCACTTGTTGTCGTATATATTCTTCGTCACGAGTTTTTATGTTTCGCTCTTGTCCAACGGCGCGTTTCGTCAAAAGCTCAAGGAATCCTTACATATCTTTGGATCTCATTTACATTATAATAACGATCGAACTAGAACTTTTCTTCGTCGATGGAATATAATCAGGTAATCATGATGACTCGGTTTAACTGACACGCTTACTCTTCTGATAATAACTCATGATATCTCAGTAATGATCTCGTGTGCGCATGTGTATATAAACCAAAGACGCAAAATGATTCTAGACACAATAGAATGGGTACTATTTTACCAATCCCAATAATGTAAGTTCAGTAGTGTTCAATTCGATATTCTAAGATTTCGTTTTTCATGCATAGCACCTTTCTCGTTCTATTCGGTATCATCACTGTTTTCCTGATGTTTTATCATTGTTGTCGCTTTATTCTGATTCACGAAATATTCCCAGGTAAAAAATGTTTTTTCCTAGTTCAAAAGTAAGCAGTTGAAATGTATCTTGAAAATCTAGTTCATGGTATTGATCCCGATTTGGTTCATGCAGGAGTCCCGATTGTCATCGTTCGTCGTTCAGATCAACCAAAAATCTATCCACCATATATCGCTACATCTCCAGCTATTTACGCAAAAGAATGACTTGTTTATTAATTTATAATAGTCATTTTTCTAGTTCGTCGTGTGTGTGAATAATTATCCAGAGATGAAAGGGAATAACACCTTCGAAATGATGCATTTTTCGATGTTGTATGAACCACATTTGCTTCGACTATTGTCGAAGAGCGCGATGCGGACATTTGATTTTGAACAAAATTTGCAATGCTTGTTTCCAGATCATCACCGGGTGTGATACTACTTTCTTCAGCAATTGTTTCACATCTCGCGGATTGCAGGCGACTTCGTACACGGGATTTCTTGCGTGATTTTGAATCGAATAGTGTGAAATCTACGCCGGAACCGATGGGTTTGATCGAAATATCTCGAATCGCACGATATCGACCGCAATTATTTAAATGTTCATTTTCTAGGCGGAAAAAATTCCAAGAAAATCGACGTATTAGTTCCAGAAAACCGAAAGCAAAACCAACCACATCCGAATATTCAGCTGCTGCAGTATGAAACTGTATGAAGATGTTTATTGTCCAACTATATCGAAAGACAACATCTTGAACCATCGCGTAGTAATAATACTTCTTTGATGGATAGATAATATGATCGCGAAGAAATCGATTCTCACCGGCATTCTTATGAAATAATCCCCAATCCATTTTAATATCCCATATAACTTTGAAAGTTGAATTGATGAATGCAGCGATAATCCATGTATAAACAAACGGATTTTTCGTGGGATTATTCGATTGATTTTTATTCAGAGCGAGTGTTCCACGTCTAAGAGAATTTGTGATTGCTACACAAGTGCTCGCAAAATATTTGGTCGCATTGACTAGATGTGGAAATTTTAGTTTAGTATCATAATATCGTCGGAGACATTGAGTTAGACGAAGTAGAGATGGTGTGGCAAGTAGACATGCTTGGAGAAGAAAGCGTGACCAACCGGTACAAAAAGCGTGTTCGGGCTTTGAAGAGGACGTTAGTCTTGTCGACCACCATTGATGATTAGAGAAATAAAAGCAAAAGAAGTATTCGAGATCGAAAAAGGCTAATTCAATCGAGGTTAATTGATTACAAAGCCAATTATCTGCAAAGTGAATACGATGAAAGGCGCTGGAAAAGATCAATCCTACTGTTCGTAGAAGCCAATAGCGAGCTGGCCGATAGAATATCGGTGCTGGGTTAACGAGAAAAATAGCCATCAGTAAGACGAACACTAACGGTTGAACAAATGGATAAAAATCGAAGTAAGAGGTAAGAATGAAAGCAATAAAGCTGAGACACCAGAACACGCAGAGACATGCACCGATTTCAAGTAATTGTTGATAAGTTAAATGATTACGTGGATCGATTTCGAATATGAGAATATGGTTGACACCAGCCGATGACCAACCGTACACGTTGATACCGGCAAACATAATTTGAACAATAATAAGAANCGTATTGTTAATCGAGCACTTCGCCGGCAAACTATTGAAGGTACGTTAGACCTTCGCTTTTTTTCTTCGTGAAAGTTGGTGAAAAATTTCGATTGATTATAGTCTCGTAAAAAGTTGCTGCTTGAGTTAAACCTTGAGATTGATCATACGAAAGTAAATTACCAATTTTCATCAATGCGATTTCAGATGGACATGCTCGCAATGCTCGAAAGTCTTCGATTACTACGAACTTTTCGTCTTCGTTTTCGTCAATAAATGTCATTTGGACTAGCTGAACACCTTCAGACTCATTATAAATAATATTATCGATTTTAAAAAACGAACCAACAGAAAAGAGAACTTCCGATTCTCCATCTCCGTATTTACTAAATTGGCCAATATATGCGAATGGTTTCAATCGTTGGATTTGCGGATCTTTGAATTGTGCTCGAATTTCGAAAAGGATCGGTATGGCGTCTATTCCTGGTGCACCAGCAAACACAAGAGCTATTTCACGGACCAGACTGGTTGAAAAGTAGCTGTTTATCGTAATCAACGTGCCGTCGTGTTTTTTTTTCTTTAGTTTGTTTAGTTCATCGGCGGACATGCGTTGGCCGCGGAAGAAGGTCATCCATTGTCCAACAGTATAATGGGATTCAAACCAAGTATAAGCAGATTGCAATTCTTTGTGAACTTTACGAAGAAAAAAGCGAAGGTCTAACGTACCTTCAATAGTTTGCCGGCGAAGTGCTCGATTAACAATACGGTAGATGAAACCATCGCGTGTGTAATACGAGAGTGCGAAGGTAGAGTCATAGTTTTTTTCGAAATCGTCAATTAGTTTCAGAGCGCCAGGATTTCGAGAGAAATGTAAACGACATTGATGAATAAAATGAGCAATATCATCAGTCATCACTGATTCTGACATGAGAAAATCGATAAACAACGGATACCAATATTCCGACAGGTCAGCAAAATTGTTAATCACATTCGTTGTCGCATCAATCGAACAGTTTGCTAATGAAGAAAGACGAATGTCTGATTTATTCGCACATTCTTTGACACTCGCCCATAGACATTGTACTAACGCATTAGATGAACTGAAAACATCTTGAATCTAAACAAGAAATAGACAACATTTAGTCCAAGACTCCACACGAGGAGCACGTAGATTCACTTTATACGATAAGCACTTGATAGTATTGATGCAGGTGATTGTTTTAAGCGGATCGAAAATAAAAATTTCTTGAACATGGCGAATTTCATGGATATTCTGTTGGAAAACACGTGTTAATAGTATAGGAGTAACAATTAGAAAGATTCGTTCATATCGGACAGAACGTATGAACTCTTCACATGGTTCAACGGTATTGAACGTTTTATCGTAATCAATTATGTACCGAGTGTGCTTCTTCAACGACGCCACTTGTTCGTCACCAGAACAAGACGAGTCTAATAGATATACTGCCACTAGTCCCGTTTTCTGAATCGAAACATTCGATGACATCGTTAGCGTTCAGTTTGGGCGTTAAATCGTCATCTATTGCTTTGGAAATATTAGAAAATACTTGTGTTATGCTAAAATAAATGAAGTAATAATTCAAAAGCAATAAACGAATGAATTTAAGTATCCCACGCTTTTCAGCAAAATGAAATCTATTGCTCACAATCACACTTACATGTGAATTGATACCTATGTTTGGATGTCATCTAAAGATATTTTTGTATTACAAATTTAATCTAGAATTGAATGATTTAGTAAAAAAATTATAAAAATGACTTTAGATATCTGGATTAGATACTAATATGGCCCATTCGTGTTCAGATACTTGTCATTACACGATAAGATGAGAAACAGAGTGTCAAGATTGAAAGTGAAACTGCACAGTGTACGACTGTTTGATATGTATAAAACATATGAAGTTATTAGGAAATCAATTGGGTGACGTGGCTCTAATCAACGCTTGTCCTGGAACCGTATCTGGCATCGTTCCAAAACGAATGTCCCGCGCAGTTATATAACGATGCCATTCACCTAAATCATGATAATAGACACCAATTGTATCATGACTTCTGTCTACAGCGAATAACTCTGGGCCTTCATAACTTATAGTGAAATAATGTGTACCACCTAGTAAACCAGTACCTGTTCGATTGAGTCTTTCGCATAAAACGTCCCATGATTGTTCAACACCTAACGCTGTTCGAATCGTGTCTGTATGGCCAATGAACGTAAATTGGCAAGTATCCATGTTGTGATTCTTAAAGTCAATAGAAACAAATCTCGCAACAAATATTAGTACAATGAAAGTCGATCTACTAATGTAATATATCAAGAGATAGTTACATGTTGGAATTTTTCTTATTCCTACATCCGAAGTTATTTTTAGACAAGAGATTTATGAGTCACTATCAGGCCTAACAAAGAAAAGAAAAGACAAAAATAAATGACATGCTTTTTACTAGTACACAGGAAAGATATTACGGACGAATGTGAGCCTTGTAATCTTTCAAAAATTTGTTCTTCTGCGCATATGTCTGTGAATCACATACGTACATGAAATCTGGTTTTTTCCAAGGAGATATGATGTCTATAAATAGAGTGGTGCGACAAACAACAGTTCATGCGAAGTTTTATATTCGTAAATTCACTAGCTGTTGTCGTGCGGTACTCATTGCAACTGGGAATTCTATTGCACTTTATGAATCCAAACAACAAATTCCAACGAAGCATCGATGCAAAACTTTGCCCAAAAGATGCTGATGGAAATTACACCAAGAACAGCGATATGTGTCATGGCATACATATGGCATGGCATAAAACAAGCGAATATGTAGACAAAGCAAAGGGTGGCACTGGCGAATACGATCGAAAACGATATGAAGCACACAAGAATAAAACAAGTCCATACAAAGATGATAAAAAATAAATCATTGTTTTTCTACAAATCAGAACATTTATCCATTTTTTTTCTCGTATACATTTTTCTATTATCCAAGAAATAAAACTTATGAACAATTTGATTTTCACTATTAAAACAGTGTGGACACTCATATGTTTATGTGTGTCCATTACTATTAAGTCACACTTGCATTCACGTCTTTTTGATAAAAGCTTTGTCTTGGTTATTTATATCTCATTTTGTTTGAGAGCGAAAGAGGAGAATTAAATAGTTCGCAAGAGAGACGAAATTTTCTTTGCGTCTAAAAAATCAATGTCAGGTAGTAAAGGTACGAATTCGCTTTAAAAATCCAAACAAACGAATGATGAATGAAATGACTGTTTTTTTCGAATTCTCCGATGAAAACGTTACAGAATAAAACTGAAACGAAGATTTGTCTATATACGATTCTATCGCGATGCAGCGACTAGTCAAAGTGGAAAGGAAAATGTCTGGGAAGATGAACATCTAACTAGATTTTTTCAATATCTCCTCGATAATCCTCAGATGGATTTTATTGATATCGGAGCGAACGTTGGCGCGTACACAATGTTTGTTGCTTCACTTCGAAGACAAATGATATCCATCGAATGTTTCAAATCCAATCTCGAGCGAATCCGTCGGGAAATTCAAATCGAAAAACAAACGTTCAAAATCCAGTCACACTTATTAGGAATGTCATTAGCCTGAAATCTAGTGAATACTTAACATTAAAACCTGATCCGAATAACATCGGTTCTCAAGACTTTGATTTCATTGCCAATCCCAAGGGAATCAATGAAACTTATGTAGTAAAAACGATTCAATTCGATGATATCCTTCCAGTACTGAAAGGCAAACAAATTCGACATGCAATCATGAAAATGGATATTCAATAGTCAGAGGTGTATGTATGTCTCACAGGAAGTGACGTTTTCGATTACATGAACATTCCAATTGTACTTATGGAATGGGATATTAGCGGAAAAGAGCGATATGGAAATCTTTTACAATTTATTTTAAGTTTTTTTCTCCAACGGAATTATATTCCAACTGCTCATATGTATAAAGTTTTTCAAGAGGTCGATGCACTCAGTTTTTGGCCATCGAATGTCTATTGGATAAAAAAGAGCGTATCAAAATCGTGCTAAATTCACGTTCCATATAGAAATAGAAATGTAAAGTGAACGAAGCATTGATTGTTTGCATCTGAATCTTTCTTCGATGCATTTGCACGTTGTAAATATTAATCGACGAACTATACTTGATGGAAAAAACTGTTTGTTAATCATTGGGAACATTGATATTCGTTGTACACGATAAAAATTCATGTTAAATAAACTTTGCGCTTTGATCGAACAGTAACGGTTGCTATTAAATCGTTTCTTTTCGAAAATTCTCTCGTGCCTCATTGAAAAACTGAATAGAATACATAAGGTTCTTTTTATTGTCGATACTTTTCACGTCAGGCGTTCTTATCATCGGCATCGCTTATTATTCATGCATCAGTATCTGTTCAAATACGAGATTTGTCTTCCCGATTCTCGAAAAGCAATCCGTAATCGCATTTGGAAGGAAAACGATCTGAGGAGAAGAAGAACTTCTTTCTCGAACGATTTCCTTCTACGGATTTTTTTATTATAACGGAGCAAACGTTGCCACGCCCACGATGTTTCCTGCTTTACGTGAAAGAGAAGTGATTTCGATCAAGTTAGTCGAACAGCTTCAAAGCCAAGTGATGTTGATTGAGAATGCTATCTATGCAGAAATCGGTCAGTACTTTTAAATGACATAAGATCCGATGATATTCTTCCATTACTAGAAGCCAAACGGATTCGACATGCCGTTATGAAAGTTGACATCCAATGAGGGCAGATATATCTTTGTCAAACAGGAAACAAGAAATTTGAATATATTGATATTCCTGTTGTTCTAATGGAATGGAATCTCGGTTCGCGTTTATTGGATCGTTTTCAAATCTTACTAATGTGTTTTCTCGGATTTATGTCAAATACTACCAGGGAGTGAAGTTCTTACCAACTAGTCATCACATCTCTACGGGATGAAAATGGATTTAACTGAAATTTATTAAATCATAGACTACGACACATCTCACATTTGATTACGTGTAAAAATAGATTTTAATGAGAAATTCTTTTTGTCTTTCAGGAGTCGAACGTGTCTTAACGTCATCAGATAGAATTCTGAAAGAAGCTTAATGCTGTACACTATTATGAAAAGAAGATCTACATCTCAAGTTTAGCTGGTAACTCATTAAAATCTCCTGCAAAAAGTGTTATATGAAGTAAATTGTCGAAATCATTGAGTAATGAACAACTTAACAGTCGATAGCATAATCGATTCTTTAACTACAACATCCTATCAGTTAAACATTTGGTTAGGTTTACTTCTTTGGACAACAGGCAACATTGGATGCATTGGTAACATGCTAGTTTATGGTTCAGCAAAATCTCGTCAACAAGCGTATGCAATCTATTTATTTGCATCAGCTATAGCTGATTTTCATTATTTCAATTTTGTATTACTAACACGAATACTTCAAAAAGGTTTTGCAATTATACTAACGAATCGATATTTAATTATATGCAAACTGCGACAATTTAGTACTATTTGGGGTAATGTTGTTGGTTTTAGTTTGTTTTCGTTTGCAACTATTGATCGACTTTTATCAACTCAACGTTCAAATAGTAAGTTTTTTCATAGAAGATGTTCATATGTCATTCTGATCTGATTTTTTTTTCAGCATATCGACTATGGAGTAATCGTGTTCAACTAGCTTATAAAATCGTCGTTCTCATTCCTCTCTTTTGGTTCCTATTGATAGGTCATCGACTCATTCTATATCAAATCGAAAATGGAAACTGTTCTCCTCGTAGTGGTTTCTATAGTTACTATGATAATTACTTTCAAGTCGTTTTCTCATCATTATTTCCCGCTGTTAGCATGTCTATTCTTGCTTATTTACTCATTAAAAATGTTCGACATGTTGTTCGCCGACGAGTTGTTCCATCGGTTACTCTACCCCAACGAAACATGATCAACCAAATAGATTCACGATTAACACTCATGCTTATATCCGAATCATGCATTGCAGTGATAACATATGTTCCGTATGCAGTTCAGTTAACCTATGCGAATGTGACGCAAAATTTATCTAAGTCACCTTTACGTATCGCATGGGAGAATATGTTTACTGAATTGATTCACTTGTTTTCGTATATATTCTTCGCCACAAGTTTTTATGTTTCGCTCTTGTCCAACGACACGTTTCGTCAAAAGCTCAGAGAATCCTTACATATCTTTGGATTTCATTGTCATTATAATAACGATCCAACTAGAACTTTTCTTCGTCGATGGAATATAGTCAAGTAATCATAATGACTATCGGTTTAACTGACACGCTTACTTCTTCTGATAATAACTCATGATATCTCGGTAATGATCTCGTGTACGCATGTGTATATAAACCGAAGACGCAAAAAGATTCTAGACACAATAGAATGGGTATTATTTTACCAATCCCAATAATGTAAGTTCAGTAGTGTTCAATTCGATATTCTAAGATTTCGTTTTTCATGCATAGCATCTTTCTCGTTCTATTCGGTATCATCACTGTTTTCATAATGTTTTATCATTGTTGTCGCTTTATTCTGATTCACGAAATATTCCAAGGTAAAAAGTTTTTTTCTAGTTCAAAGCTAAGTAGTTGAAATGTATATTGAAAATCTAGCTCATGGTATTGATCCCGATTTGGTTCATGCAGGAGTTCCGATTGTCATCGTTCGTTCAGATCAACCAAAAATCTATCCACCATATATCGCTACATCTCCACCTATTTACGCAAAAGAATGACTTGTTTATTAATTTACAATCGTCATTTTTCTAGTTTGTCGTGTGCGTGAATAATTATCCAGAGATGAAAGGGAATAACATCTTCGAAATGAAGAATTTTTCGATGTTGTATGAAACACATTGACTTCGACTATTGTCGAAGAGCGCGATGCGGATATTTGATTTTGAACAAAATTTGCAATGCTTGTTTCCAGATCATCACCGGGTGTGATACTACTTTCTTCAGCAATTGTTTCACATCTTGCGGATTGCAAGCGACTTCGTACACGGGATTTCTTGCGTGATTTCGAATCGAGTAGTGTGAAATCTACGCCGGAACCAATGGGTTTAATCGAAATATCTCGAATCGCACGATATCGACCGCAATTATTCAAATGTTCATTTTCTAGACGGAAAAAATTCCAAGAAAATCGACGAATTAGTTCCAGAAAACCGAAAGCAAAACCAACCACATCGGAATATTCAGCTGCTGCAGTATGAAACTGTATGAATATGTTTATTGTCCAACTATATCGAAAGACAACATCTTGAACCATCGCGTAATAATAATACTTCTTTGATGGATAGATAATATGATCGCGAAGAAATCGATTCTCACCGGCATTCTTATGAAATAATCCCCAATCCATTTTGATATCCCATATAATTTTGAAAGTTGAATTGATAAATGCAGCGATGATCCATGTATAAACAAACGGGTTCTTCGTTGGATTATTCGATTGATTTTTATTCAGGGCAAGTGTTCCACGTCGAAGCGAATTTGTGATTGCCACACACGTGCTCGCAAAATATTTGGTCGCATTGACTAGATGTGGAAATTTTAGTTTAGTATCATAATATCGTCGGAGACATTGAGTTAGACGAAGTAGGGATGGTGTGGCAAGTAGACATGCTTGGAGAAGAAAGCGTGACCAACCGGTACAAAAAGCGTGTTCGGGCTTTGAAGAGGATGTTAGTCTTGTCGACCACCATTGATGATTAGAGAAATAGAAGCAAAAGAAGTACTCGAGATCGAAAAAGGCTAATTCAATCGATGTTAATTGATTACAAAGCCAATTATCTGCAAAATGGATACGATGAAAGGCGCTGGAAAAGATCAATCCTACTGTTCGTAGAAGCCAATAACGAGCTGGACGATAAAATATCGGTGCTGGATTAATGACAAAAATAACCATCAGTAAGACGAATAGTAACGGTTGAACAAATGGATAAAAATCGAAGTAAGAGGTAAGAATGAAAGCAATAAAGCTGAGACACCAGAACACGCAGAGACATGCACCGATTTCAAGTAATTGTTGATAAGTTAAATGATTACGTGGATCGATTTCAAATATGAGAATATGATTGACACCAGCCGATGACCAACCGTACACGTTGATACCAGCAAACATAATTTGAGCAATAATAAGAAATGGCGAACGGTAGAGATGAAGAGCATCCCGCCATGCCAATGGTATTCCTGACTTACTCTTATTCAGAACAAGAATAAGAATAATAACCATAGGTAGTAGAACACATATAATTCCTACAGGCGGAATTTGTGATAATGAATCAAGGATAGACATGACTTACCGATGAAGATGCCAAGGCGAAATGTGACTATCGGCGATTGACGTTCTTCGAGTGGTGGAACACGAAGACGTTTCATAGCACGTGCTCGGTCACCTGATTCGAGTTCATCGATATAGATCCTTTCAACATCACAAATGAGTTCAGTTACTGCTGTTGATGTATAAAAGGTTGCTGTGTCAATATTTGCTTTTCTAGACGAACTCCATTGAGCAATATTCTCACAAGAACAGATAAACCTATGCCTACCGCCATTCGTTACCGCGATTCGTTTGCAACAATTTATCGTGTTTCTTCAAGATTTTAACGAAGCCAGTAAAATTCAATAATTGATATTTCTGTAGCAGAACCAACATTAGATAATATTCACTAAAGGCCAATTTGAGATTTTTTACATCTTTACAAGGTTTTCGCTGTTTGCCATTCCCTTTCAGAAATTGATCAGGTACAAATGATAGTTTGCTTGCCGAGGGTTGTTTTCCTCCATGAATCGTACTGTCAGTACTTTGACCAACTTTGTTCGTTTTGTGAGAAGGAGCGACTTTTCCATACATTAGTTTCCTGTATTGGATTTCATCTTTAAGTGTAGTAAATCGTCGCAATGCTCTGTGAATAAATCCATTGTGTTTCCCCATGGAAGTCAATGTGAAAACTTACTCAGCTAGTTTTTCGGCAAAGAAAGTATTAATCTTTATTAGTTCCTTTTTGCAACACTAAACAAACGAAAAGAAACTAATGCAATCAAACAAACAGATCACTTACTTCAAAAAACTCGTCGTCAACACGAAGAAAATACTCCTCAACTACGGGGTTATTAAAATCATTATCGTTCTCATTTTCATTAATCATTACAGGCGCATCCGCAATCGCTTTCTCGAGCAATTCTTTCAAATACTGATACTGAATATACTGAGAATTCCATTCCGGAGTAAGATTTGCCAACAAATGCACACCAAATTTCATTCTGATGCGTATCGATGTTAAAAGAAAGTAAGGCGATCGAAAGAGCAAAGAAATATACAGTGCCTTTTATAAAGTGTGAAAAAGGTCATTACACAAACGTTTTCGAATGATATTTTATGACGTGCGAAAAAGGCCTTTCTCTAAACTAAAGAAATAGGCGTATTTGTACTTGATGAATTTTATGTTTTTTTTATTGTTGCAATTTTTAAGGGCATTTTCGATTGTACTCAAAATACACATTAGAAACGGATTCTATTCTCGGCCAGGACGATATTCAATTCCATATTTGTTTCTTAAACTACGTAACAATGTTCGATTGAATGGACAAATAACGTTGGCGCCGTTGATGGGAAATCCTCCTTCCGCCCATTGTCGACGTTCGTGAACTAAATCTTCCGTCCACATATTATTGCACCAAAATTGACCGCTTCTTCTAATAGTTACTAATTGGCAAAAATTTGCATCGCCTTGACACTGATCGACAAAAACTTGACCATCTGGAGCTAGATTTTCTTTCGAACTGACTGGAATTGCGTATCCTTTCATAATTAGTTCTGCTGCTTGACGAATCAACTGAACGACTTCGGCTCGTTTAATTCCATCGCGTCGCTTATTAATCGGATAATAAAGGCCTTTGATATACGGTGTTCCCGCTGTGACATATTGTTCGAGAAATGATGGATAAGCAATAGGTGTTGTTTCTTTTTTATAGGGATTCATTCCTCCAAGATTAATACTCACTGATCCATCGGAGAGAAATGTTTGATACATTTGTCCTGTACCTGGCCCGGTGATGTGAATATCCATATTACGTACCGTTCGTAGTTGAGCAATGAAATTATTATCTAATAATTCATACGTCGGAGATTTTGAATCGATTGCAGTTGCATCAATACCAACAGAAACATTATTTTGTGCAGTAATATTTCGATAATCAAGGTAAAAAACTCGTACAAGTGGATATGGTAGTGATCTAATCTCATCAATGCTTTTGTTTAAGTACAAATTTGTATGATTATTGATTTCATCCATTGCTAATTTCAAATCTTCTTGTTCTTGATTTGTAAAACGTTTGTTATGAACAATATAAGCATTCAATGGTTTTGTGACATCACGACGTTCTGCTGAATGATTACGTCGAATATGTGGAGGAAGTAGACCGTGCTGTTTATACATTCGATCACGAAATAGTCGAGACCCGTCGAGTTCTACTCCACCGGCGAGCTGATAGTTGGATTGAATGCAACGTTGACACATCATTCCACTACCGAGAATGATTTCTTCGAAAACGAACCATTGACGTTGGGCAAGTACATCGAGAACATTCGATTTAATTAATCCAAGTCCGGCAAAACGACTGTAAATATCTTCGCTAAAACATGTTTGACATTGACTTTTGTCAAAGCCAACAAGAACTCGGAACGGTTGGAGATGTTTCGGAGCAAAGCGTATCGCGGCAATATAGGCTGGATAAAGTCCGTCGAATAGAGCATGGCCAACATTACCATGCCAAAGTTGATTAAAATGAATTGTTAGTCCCGATAACATTCTTGGTTCGTTCTCCGAACGAACGAACTGATGCAATTTTTCATACGTATCGAATATAAGATGACGTGGACGATACTCAGTTGTTGCTAATGCGGCTAGTCGAACACCTGGTAGTGTTAAATTATCTTCTTTTAAAGATAAGGCTAAAAATCCTTGCTTGATATAATAAAGATTTTGATAGAGACACGATTGGTTGTAGGAAGGACCGACGCATTTCACTGTTGTTTTCAAAGATCGAACGGATGGTGATGTTTGTAATATCGAATGCTGAGTATTTGATTGCTTGATATTTTGATTTACATAATGTATAACGATTTCAAGGATAAAAAGAAAGCACACGAGCCAACTAGCCGTTTTTAGTTTTCTTTTAAAGTGTAACATTATTCAAACGGCATTGAATTGCTGTTTTCAGCTGCCACATGAGAAGAGTGACGTTAATTCATGTCTTTTTTTACACGCGACAGAAATACAGAACTATTCAATATTAAAGAACTTTGCCGAACGAACGAGCTGTTTGCGGAAGAGAACGGAAGGACAAGCGTATACAGAAGGAGAAAACTTTTTTTATTGTTTGCATTTTGAATATTCACATATATGAAGTCAGCGGTATAAAACTTTATGTTTCTTTTCTCTTTCTTTCTACACAAGAACCGCCGAATGTATTCAAGAGAATGTAATCAATTTCTTGAGAGTATCATAAAACAGAACATTTACATCTTTCAAGATCGAAATGGGAGCTTTTACAGAGCTGTATAAGAAATGATTTGTGTAAACGCAAATGACTGAATCAGTGTTGTCAATCGATACCTGGTATTTACAAAGCTTATGAATTATAGAAATCACGTCTGGATATGATATTAAATATTCATGAGAACAACACGTTCGATTATGTGTCTCATTATATAATTGAAGATTATTTCTGAATAATGGATTTTAGCACACTGTTACAATATTGAACAAACGTGTAGTTCAGGAAAATAGAAAATCTCTCTTTTGTCGGAAGACTCCATACATTAGTTCTTGACGCTAGAGCAGTACGAAACAGAATTTCTTTCTCGTATATGTCAACTATGAACGTCTGGAGCTGTTTCTCAGCTCGTATCGTGTTATGGATGTTAATTAATGTGACAACTACAAGTAAGAGTTCAGTTGGTTTCGGTTCATCAATATTTCCCACAAACTAAACTCTTTGTGTTCGAGAATATATTCATATAAGTTGAGAGGATATCTGAAATACCAGAATATCCAGATGTTTAATATGGACTAAAAGATGATCGTTAATAAATGACGAACGGAACCCCGATGAGCTCATAAAGTATTTTCTTCAAGATCATTGTTGTCAATTTCTCCAGGGCAATTGAAGTTACCACCTAATGGTGCTTGGAACCAAATTGGTACGACAGTTGCGGGAGATAGAAAAGGAAACGCAGGATCAAATCTCAGTCAACTTAATGAGCCTGTCGACATATATATCACCAACAACGACATTCTTTATATTGGGGATTCATACAATCATCGAATTCTTGTTGTTCATCTCAACTCTTCGACCAACAACTCCGCTATCGGCTCTGGGCCAGGTCCGAATTTCAATCAACTCAATGGGCCACGCGGCGTTTTTGTTTTCAATGCATCTCTCTATGTTCTTGATACCAGCAATTACCGAGTACAAAAGATGACACTCGATGGTTCTAATGCCACTACAGTGGCTCATATACCTCGACTAGGCACGGCACCAGGCGATCCACTCTATCTCTACGTGACTGATGAAGGCCACATATATGTAAGTGAAAGATTGGGACATTGTATCTGGTTATTTTTTCCAAACTCAACTACTGGTCACATCATTGCTGGAAAAACTAGACAAAAGGGATCCAATAACGATCAATTCGACGAACCCTATGGCATCTTTGTCAACGACGTGGGCACCATGTACATTGCAGATCGTAAGAACAATCGAATCATGAAGTGGTCGACCGGAGATTCGTATGGTGTTCGTGTGGCTGGTGATGGTAAAATCGGTGATACACCAAAACAACTCAACGAGCCCACCCAAGTGATTGTTGATACCAACGAATACATGTATATTACAGAAGCGGGTTATCGAGCGCGTGTCGTTCGATGGCTCGTCGGATCAACCTGGGGTGTATGCATTGTTGCTTGCACAAGAAGTTCTGGAATTGAAGCAACTCAACTAAATCGACCACATTCGTTGGCATTTGATAGACACGGGTCACTGTATGTCACCGATTGGGCTAATCACCGAGTGCAAAAGTTCCAGATTCTCGACTATTCTCGTGAGTATCTGCATTGTAGACAGATTGAAAATGCGAGAGAAAGTCTACTTTCCATCCGACCCTGAGCTCTTTGGCTACTTCAAAACAATGCTCCCATCAACTATTCTTTTTTCACTAGTAACTTCAGAGAGAGTAACGTCTATGCTTTTGTTTAGTATCATTCAACCAGCCAGTCATTCCTCCGAACTCAACATGGAGTGTATGTGGTATTACTTTTGCTAATCAAATCAGCATTGGCTCGAGACCTCGTGGTATTTTTATTGATCATCGTGACACTGTGTATATCGCTGATCATACCCATCGACGAGTTCTTGCATGGTCAGAGAAAAATAACAATCATCATCAGATATCCACCCGCGAGTTATTCGACCGTACAGCTCTGTTTGTTACAGTGAATGGCGATATTTACGTTGAGAATGGTGACCAAGAAGGTCGAATTGAGAAGTGGAGAATAGGTGCAACGAGTGGTGAACCCGTCGAAACATTTCCTGGAAACTGCTTCGGGCTCTTCATCGACATTAGAAATCATCTTTATTGTTCGATTCGTGAGAAGCATCAAGTGGTGAAAATCATGCTCGACAGCAACAACAAGTCGTTCGCGGTAGTGGCCGGAACGAGGAATTCGTCTGGCTCTGGCTCTGACAAACTAAATCGTCCTTGTGGAGTATTTGTCGATGTTTATTTCAGTCTCTATGTAGCTGACTCGGGCAATAATAGAATTCAGGTTTTCCTGTCGGGAGAATCAAATGGAATCACAGTTGCTGGCGGAGGTGTTCCTAATGGCTTAGAACTACAATATCCAAGTGGTGTGATACTGGACGCAAGTAACATGTTATACGTTGCAGATAATCAACATCATCGTGTTGTTCGAGTCGGAAGCAATTCATTCCGATGTCTGTTTGGTTGCACGGAGAAAAGTGGATCGGCGTCAAGTCAGCTGTATTACTCATATTCTGTTGGTTTCGACAGTCACGGGCACTTGTATGTGGCTGATGAATGGAATGATCGTATTCAAAAATTCAATATAGACATCGATTCTTGTGGTAAGTATGAATTAAAGGTGAACACTTTGATATAGATGAGTGCATTATTGAGGATCGTTGATATTTTATTTTGCTTGTTGCATGGTCTCACATTCGGAACCCGTTCCTATGAAAAATACTTAGGTATCAAGATTTCCTACTTTTGGATATACTAGAGGAAAATGAGTCTTCACTTTACTCATACAGAATGTGTGTATGCTTGAAATGATTAGTTGTTCAGTAGTGTAACCTGTCAATGATTTCGCTATCTTACAGATTGCATGGATCATTTAGAAATTCAAACTTCAACTAATGCGGTATTAACTACCGAGCAAACGACAATGCAGTCGTGGTCGACTGAAAATCCATGTAAGAGCATATTCAGTACTATATAAGATGCCTAGATTTTATCATTGTTTTAGCTTCGTCAACCCCATCAGTGTCATTACGTAAGTCCTTCTCAGGACAGGTTTTTTGTGTAAACATATCTCAGTCCGCTGTAGAAGGGCTTGTGAGCCATGCTGTTTGCATTCGATACCTTCTTTTCCTAACGAAAGCATGATGAATATCTTTTAGAAATTGAAATTTCGTCAACAACCACAAGCACGTTAGAGGTTGAGAATAATGTCGTTTCTTCATCTACATCGACAAAAACAGGTTATTTTCACTCATTATTTTCTTTTATCGAGGATGCCTACCTACTGCAAATTTCAGATCTATCAACAAGATCAGCAGAAACAGTCACTGGTACATCTTGTATGTATTTCATATACTGTCAAAATATTTTTCGTATATTCCAACTAAAACCCAATATATCCTTCTTTCTTTCAGCTCAACCCTCACAAATATATTTTGTTCCAACGTCATGTTCTAATGGAACGAATATTGGCATGACCTGTAATACTCCCGGCACTCTGTGCGACTTGTGGAGTCCATGTCGAAACAATGGAACATGTGTCAACAACGATGACAACAACGATTACAATTGTACTTGTCTGCCGCATTTCGACGGGAAACAATGCGAAACCGATAATCGGCCATGTAAAAAAAATACGTGTCTTAATGGTATGTCTATGCTTTCATATTATTTCTTTCGTGAAAAAGGATATAGTAACATCTTTACTTGTAGGTATATGCAATCAAACATCGAATTGTACCTGTGCAGCTGGTTGGGAAGGTACACGATGTGAACGAAGGATTGACTATTGCGTGAATGCAACATGCTACAACAACGCAGTTTGTCGTTCGCTACTGGGTAATTACACATGCGAATGTCTCAGTGATTCTTATTCCGGTCGGCATTGTGAAATCGTTGCAAAGAAATTCATTGTTTATCAGTCTGTTTGTAAATCTTTTGCTTATATTGCTATCATCGCCATGGCTAGTGTGGTATTGTTTGTTATTGTCATGGATGCACTGAAATATTGTTTTGGAAGTGACCTGACTCGTTCGGAACTGGAACGAATTCGACGAGAAAAACGAGCAAAGAAACGCAAACCAGTAATCCAACGGTTTACTTATGTCAATGCTATTCCTTCATCGGGACAGACAATTTCTAAAAGAAAAGAAACTGCTGTCTAAAGATATAGCATAAATCTCTCGCTTTTGATGTTGTTCATGACCCTTAATCTTCTGAGGTTCTAGAAACTCTTTCGTGAAAGTTTTTTTTACTGTAACCTTCAGCGTGCTGATTCTTGAGTTAATTTCTGCATGGCTAAACAAAGAAAACGATCGGAAAGTATTTATTAAGTCGTACTCTGCAAGCGAGAAACCAGTTAATCGTTAACTATTGCAGATTAAGAGAAAAAATCTTCAAAGTGCATTTTTTATGTATGAAGCTTGTTACACTTATCTTTCATAAATTTGGATTAAACACATTTGTTTAATTATCTTCGTTGGATTACCATGAGAATTCTATTGTAAAAACAAGACATCTTTTTCATATTTGATTTGAAAACGAGAAAGACCAATAAAAACATATCAATTCCATTTTTCTGCTCTCAAATTTGAATACTAAATCAATCCAATTCCGAATCAGATTAACTTCTACAGTATTTCGTGCATGGCAAGCAATAATCTATAGGTATTCATGCAGTAAATGCACACGTTTGGAACATTCGATAGCGGAACAAAAAAGATCATTGACGTCAATGACAACTATTATAGAATCTTTGTCTGTTAATATCACGTTCTCTTATTATTGTCATGAACAAAAAAGGTATACACTAAAATCATGAAGATGAGAGTTTGCGTCATCGTCGTAGAATAAAAGCATGATAGCTATGTTTGTCCATCTGTATGTGGCCAATGTCTAGACAAACGTTTCCATTGTTGTTTTCCTTCTGAAGCGATATAGAATAGTATATTATATCATTATTGCCTTGACGGGTTCTACTAAACGACAGAAAATGGTAAAATTCAACAGACGCTACATAAATTAAATTAAAAAATATCTGTTGAACAGCGCAACGGTACACAAGAGCTCTAGCTAAGCAACGTTTTTCATTTATTTTATATTTCTAGGTCCGTATCGTTGATAGCGTGCCTCTAAATCACGCAAAAATGATACTAAAATGTCAAATTTTGTTGAATGTGATCATTCTACTGATCATCACTAATGTATCGTGTAAGTAATACTCAATAAGTAGATCCAATGAGGAATTCATAGCTTGAGTTGGTTATTCGCACAGTTCATACTACTATTCGTTAGCAACGAAAGTATTTTCTCTCGATAGTGGTTAATATTTGCTGATCGATAATTAATAGAAGCGCTTGTTGTCGATATTAGTCTATTCAATCCAGCGGAATACACATTCATCATGATTAAGGTCTGCAGGTCATCCATATTGCGAATTCAGCGTCTACAGCGTATCTCTAAAAACCATGAACGTTTGCGAATAAATTTTATCACCGTTCTAGCCTGCAGACAATGTACTGCTCCACAGAAAGTTTAATAATCCCTGCATGAATCTTAGTGTAATTCATCAACAATTAGAAGGGATCTTGTCCGTATGATATTCTGATTAATTTCAGTCGAGCTCAAGTTGTCTCCCAAAGCTGCATGGAATCAAATTGGTACAACAGTTGCGGGAGATAGAAAAGGAAGCGCAGGATCAAATCTCAGTCAACTTAATGAGCCTGTCGACATATATATCACCAACAACGACATTCTTTACATTGGGGATTCATACAATCATCGAATTCTTGTTGTTCATCTCAACTCTTCGACCAACAACTCCGCTATCGGCTCTGGACCAGGTCCGGATTTCAATCAACTCAATCGACCAGACGACGTTTTTGTTTTCAATGCATCTCTCTATGTTCTTGATACCAGCAATTACCGAGTACAAAAGGTGGCACTTGATGGTTCTAATGTCACCACAGTGGCTCATATACCTCGACCAGGCACGGGACCAGGCGATCCACTCTATCTCTACGTGACTAATGAAGGCAACATATATGTAAGTGAAAGATTGGGACATTGTATCTGGTTATTTTTTCCAAACTCAACTACTGGTCACATCATTGCTGGACAAAGTAGACAAAAGGGATCCAATAGCGATCAATTCGACGAACCCTATGGCATCTTTGTCAGCGACGTGGGCGCCACGTACATTGCAGATCGTAAGAACAATCGAATCATGAAGTGGTCGACCGGAGATTCGTATGGTGTTCGTGTGGCTGGTGATGGTAAAATCGGTGATACACCAAAACAACTCAACTCACCCACCCAAGTGATTGTTGATACCAACGAATACATGTATATTACAGAAACGGGTTATCGAGCGCGTGTCGTTCGATGGCTCGTCGGATCAACCTGGGGTGTATGCATNTTATCTAATAATTCATACGTCGGAGATTTTGAATCGATTGCAGTTGCATCAATACCAACAGAAACATTATTTTGTGCAGTAATATTTCGATAATCAAGGTAAAAAACTCGTACAAGTGGATTTCGTAGTGATCTAATCTCGTCAATGCTTTTATTTAAGTACAAATCTGTATAATTATTGATTTCATCCATTGCTAATTTCAAATCTTCTTGTTCTTGGCTTGTAAAACGTTTGTTATGAACAATATAAGCATTCAATGGTTTGGTGACATCACGACGTTCTGCTGAATGATTACGTCGAATATGTGGAGGAAGTAGACCGTGCTGTTTATACATTCGATCACGAAATAGTCGAGACCCGTCGAGTTCTACTCCACCGGCGAGTTGATAGTTGGATTGAATGCAACGTTGACACATCATTCCACTACCGAGAATGATTTCTTCGAAAACGAACCATTGACGTTGGGCAAGTACATCGAGAACATTCGATTTAATTAACCCAAGTCCGGCAAAACGACTGTAAATATCTTCGCTGAAACATGTTTGACATTGACTTTTGTCAAAGCCAACAAGAACTCGGAATGGTTGGAGATGTTTCGGAGCAAAGCGTATCGCGGCAATATAGGCTGGATAAAGTCCGTCGAATAGAGCATGACCAACATTACCATGCCAAAGTTGATTAAAATGAATTGTTAGTCCCGAGAACATTCTTGGTTCGTTCTCCGAACGAACGAACTGATGCAATTTTTCATACGTATCGAATATAAGATGACGTGGGCGATACTCAGTTGTTGCTAATGCGGCTAGTCGAACACCTGGCAGTGTTAAATTATCTTCTTTTAATGATAAGGCTAAAAATCCTTGCTTGGTATAATAAAGATTTTGATAGAGACACGATTGGTTGTAGGAAGGACCGACGCATTCTACTGTTGTTTTCAAAGATCGAACGGATGGTGATGTTTGTAATATCGAATGCTGAGTATTTGATTGCTTGATATTTTGATTTACATGATGTATAACGACGTCAAGGATAAGAAGAAAGCACACAAGCCAACTAACCGTTTTTAGTTTTCTTTTACAGTGTAACATTATTCAAACGGTATTCAGTTGCTGTTTTCAGCTGCCACATGGGAAGAGTGACGTTAATTCATCTCTTCTTTTACACGTGACAGAAATACAGAACTATTAAATATTAAAGAACTTTGCCGAACGAACGAGCTGTTTGCGGAAGAGAACGGAAGGACAAGCTTATACAGAAAGAGAAAACTTTTTGTATTGTTTGCATTTTGAATATTTACATAGTTGAAGTCAGCGGTATAAAACTTCATATTTTTTTTTCTTTCTTTCTGCATAGGAACGGTCGAACGTATTCAAGAGAATGTATTCCATTTCTTGAGAATATCATAAAATAAAACATTTACGTCTTTCCAGATTGAAAAGGGAGCTTTTACAGAGCTGTATAAGAAATGATTTGTGTAAACGCAAATATCTGAATCAGTGTTGTCAATCGATACCTGGCACTTACAAAGCTTATGAATTATAGAAATCACGTCTGGATATGATATTAAATATTCATGAGAACAACACGTTCGATTATGTGTCTCATTATATAGTTGAAGATTATTTCTGAATAATGGATTTTAGCACACTGTTACAATATTGAACAAACGTGTAGTTCAGGAAAATAGAAAATATCTCTTTTGTCGGAAGACTCCATACATTAGTTCTTGACACTAGAGCAGTACGAAACAGAATTTCTTTCTCGTATATGTCAACTATGAACGTCTGGAGCTGTTTCTCAGCTCGTATCGTGTTATGGATGTTAATTAATGTGACAACTACAAGTAAGAGTTCAGTTCGTTTCTGTTCATCAATACTTCCCACAAACTAAACTCTGTGTGTTCGAGAATATATTCATATAAGTTGAGAGGATATCTGGAATACCAGAATATCCAGATGTTTAATATGGACTAAAAGATGATCGCCAATAAATGACAAACAGCACTCCGATGAGCTCATGAAGTATTTTCTTCAAGATGATTATTGTCAATTTCTCTAGGGCAATTGAAGCTACCATCTAACGCTGCTTGGAATCAAAATGGTACGACAGTTGCGGGAGATAAAAAAGGAAACGCAGGATCAGCTCTCAGTCAACTTACTGAGCCTGTCGACATATATATCACCAACAACGACATTCTTTATATTGGGGATACATACAATCATCGAATTCTTCTTGTTCATCTCAACTCTTGGACCAACAACTCTGCTATCGGCTCTGGACCAGGCCCCGGTTCCAATCAGCTCAATGGACCACGCGGCGTTTTTGTTTTCAATGCATCTCTCTATGTTCTTGATACCAGCAATTACCGAGTACAAAAGATGACACTTGATGGTTCTAATGTCACTACAGTGGCTCATATACCTCGACCAGGTACGGGACAAGGCGATCCACTATATCTCTATGTGACTAATGAAGGCAACATATATGTAAGTGAAAGATGGGGGCATTGTATCTGGTTATTTTTTCCAAACTCAACTACTGGTCACATCATTGCTGGACAAACTAGACAAAAGGGATCGAATAACGATCAATTCGACGAACCCTATGGCATCTTTGTCAACGATGTAGGCACCATGTACATTGCAGATCGTAAGAACCATCGGATCATGAAGTGGTCGACCGGAGATTCGCATGGTGTTCGTGTGGCTGGTGATGGTACACTCGGTGATACACCAAAACAACTCAACGAACCCACCCAAGTGATTGTTGATACCAACGAATACATGTATATTACGGAAGCTGGTTATCGAGCGCGTGTCGTTCGATGGCTCGTCGGATCAACCTGGGGTGTGTGCATTGTTGCTTGCACAAGAAGTTCTGGAATTGAAGCAACTCAACTAAGTCAACCACATTCTTTGGCATTTGATAGACACGGGTCACTGTATGTCACCGATTGGGCCAATCACCGAGTGCAAAAGTTCCAGATTCTCGACTATTCTCGTGAGTATCTGCATTGTTAACAGGTTAAAAATATGAGAGAAGGCCTGCTTTTCATTCGATCCTGAGCTGCTCGGCTACTTCAAAACAATGCTATCATCAACTATTCTTTTTCATTGAATAACTTCAGAGGGAGCAACGTATATGCTTTTGTTTAGTATCATTCAACGAGCCAGTCATTCCTCCGAACTCAACGTGGAGTGTATGTGGTATTACTTTTGCTAATCAAACCAGCATTGGCTTGAGACCTCGTGGTATTTTTATTGATCATCGTGACACTGTGTATGTCGCTGATCATACCCATCGACGAGTTCTTGTATGGTCAGAAAAAGATAACAATCATCATCAGATATCCGTCNCTTCCTCTACATCGACAAAAACAGGTTATTTTCACTCATTATTTTCGTTTATCGAGGATGCCTACCTACTGCAAATTTCAGATCTATCAACAAGATCAGCAGAAACAGTCACTGGTACATCTTGTATGTATTTCATATACTGTCGAAATATTTTTCGCATATTCCGACTAAAACCCAATATATCCTTCTTTCTTTCAGCTCAACCCTCACAAATATATTTTGTTCCAACGTCATGTTCTAATGGAGCGAGCATTGGCATGAACTGTAATATTCCCGGCACTCTTTGCGACTTGTGGAGTCCATGTCGAAACAATGGAACATGTGTCAACAACGATGACAACAACGATTACAATTGTACTTGTCTGCCGCATTTCGACGGGAAACAATGCGAAAACGATAATCGGCCATGTAAAAAAAACACGTGTCTTAATGGTAAGTATCCCGTGCTTTCGTATTGCTTCTTCCGTGAAAAAGACTATAATAACATCTTTACTTGTAGGTGTATGCAATCAAACATCGAATTGTACCTGTGCAGCTGGTTGGGAAGGTACACGATGTGAACGAAGGATTGACTATTGTGTGAATGCAACATGCTACAACAATGCAGTTTGTCGTTCGCTACTGGGCAATTACACATGTGAATGTCTCAGTGATTCTTATTCCGGTCGGCATTGTGAAATCGTTGTAAACAAATTCATTGTTTATCAGTCTGTTTGTAAATCTTTTGCTTATATTGCCATCATCGCTATGGCTAGTGTGGTATTGTTTGTCATTGTCATGGATGTACTGAAATATTGTTTTGGAAGTGACCCGACTCGTTCAGAACTGGAACGGATTCGACGAGAAAAACGAGCAAAGAAACGCAAACCAGTAATCCAACGGTTTACTTATGTCAATGCTATTCCTTCATCGGAACAGACAATTTCTAAAAGAAAAGAAACTGCTGTCTAGATATAGCATAAATCTCTCGCTTTTGATGTTGTTCATGATCCTTAATCTGCTGAGGTTCTAGAAACGCTTTCGTGAAAGTTTTTTTTTTTTTGTACTGTAACCTTCAGCGTGCTGATCCTTGCGTTGATTTCTGCATGGCCAAATAAAGAAAACGATAGGAAAGTATTTATGAAGTCGTACTCTGCACGCGAGAAACCAGTTAATCGTTAACTATTGGATATTAGGAGAAAATAATCTTCGAAGTGCGTTTTTAATGTATGAAGCTTGTTACACTTATCTTTCATAAATTTGGATTAAACAGATTTGTTTAATTATCTTCGTTAGATTATACCATGAGAATTCTATTGTAAAAACAGGACATCTTCTTCATATTTGATTTGAAAACGAGAACGACCAATAAAAACATATCAATTCCATTTTTCCGCTCTCAAATTTGAATATTGAATCAATCCAATTTCGAATCAGATCAACTTCTATAATATTTCGTGCATGGCAAGCAATAATCTATAGTTACTCATGCAGCAAATGCACACGTTTGGAACATTCGATAGCGGAACAAAAAAATCATTGACGTCAATGATAACTATTATAGAATCTTTGTCTGTTAATATCACGTTCTCTTATTATTGTCATGAACAAAAAAGGTATACATTAAAATCATGAAGATGAGAGTTTGCGTCATCGTCGTAGAATAAAAGCATGATAGCTATGTTAGTCCATCTGTACGTGTTCAATGTGTAGACGAACGTTTCCATTGTTGTTTTCCTTCTGAATCGATATAGAATAGGATATAATGTCATTGCTGCCTTGACGAGTTCTACTCAACAACAGAAAATGGTAAAATTCAACAGACGCTATATAAATTAAATTAAAAAATATCTGTTGAACAGCGCAACGGTACACAAGAGTTCCGACCAAACAACATTTTTCATTTATTTTATATTTCTAGGTCCTTATCGTTGATAGCGTGCTTCTAAATCACGCAAAAATGATACTAAAATGTAAAATTTTGTTGAATGCGATCATTCTACTGATCATCACTAACGTATCGTGTAAGTAATACTCAATAAGTAGATCTAATGAGGAATTCATAGCTTGAGTTGGTTATTCGCACAGTTCATATTACTATTCGTTAGGAACGAAAGTATTTTCTTTCGATAGTGGTTGATATTTGCTGATCGATAGCAAATAGAAACGCTTGTTATCGATATTAGTCCATTCAATCCAGCGGAATACACATTTATCATGATTAAGGTCTGCAGGTCATACATATTGTGAATTCAGCGTGAACAGCGTACCTCTAAAAACCATGAGCGTTTGTGAATAAATTTTACCACCGTTCTAGCCTGCAGATAATGTACTACTCCACAGAAAGTTTATTAAACCCTGCATAAATCTTAGTGTAATTCACCAACAATTAGAAGGCATCTTGTCCGTATGATATTCTGATTAATTTCAGTCGAGCTGAAGTTGTCTCCTCAAGCTGCATGGAATCAAATCGGTACGACAGTTGCGGGAGATAAAAAAGGAAGCGCAGGATCAGCTCTCAGTCAACTTAATGAGCCTGTCGACATATATATCACCAACAACGACATTCTTTATATTGGGGATACCCGCAATCATCGAATTCTTGTTGTTCATCTCAACTCTTCGACCAACAACTCCGCTATCGGCTCTGAACCAGGTCCGAATTTCAATCAACTCAATGGACCACGCGGCGTTTTTGTTTTCAATGCATCTCTCTATGTTCTTGATACCAGCAACTACCGAGTACAAAAGATGACACTTGATGGTTCTAGTGTCACTACAGTGGCTCATATACCTCGACCAGGCGAGGGACAAGGCGATCCACTCTATCTCTATGTGACTAATGAAGGCAACATATATGTAAGTGAAAGATGGGGACATTGTATCTGGTTATTTTTTCCAAACTCAACTACTGGTCACATCATCGCTGGACAAACTAGACAAAAGGGATCCAATAACACTCAATTCGACGAACCCTATGGCATCTTTGTCAACGATGTGGGCACCATGTACATTGCAGATCGTAAGAACCATCGGATCATGAAGTGGTCAACCGGAGATTTGCATGGTGTTTGTGTGGCTGGTGATGGTAAAATCGGTGATACACCAAAACAACTCAACGAACCAACTCAAGTGATTGTTGATACCAACGAATACATGTATATTACGGAAGCTAGTTATCGAGCACGTGTTGTTCGATGGCTCGTCGGATCAACCTGGGGTGTGTGCATTGTTGCTTGCACAAGAAGTTCTGGAATTGAAGCAACTCAACTAAGTCACCCACATTCGTTGGCATTTGATAGACACGGGTCACTGTATGTCACCGATTGGGCTAATCACCGAGTGCAAAAGTTCCAGATTCTCGACTATTCTCGTGAGTATCTGCATTGTTAACAGGTTAAAAATACGAGAGAAGGCCTACTTTTCATTCGACCCTGAGCTGCTCGGCTGCTTGAAAACAATGCTATCATCAACTATTCTTTTTCATTGGATAACTTCAGAGGGAGTAACGTATATGCTTTTGTTTAGTATCATTCAACGAGCCAGTCATTCCTCCGAACTCAACGTGGAGTGTATGTGGTATTACTTTTGCTAATCAAACCAGCATTGGCTTGAGACCTCGTGGTATTTTTATTGATCATCGTGACACTGTGTATGTCGCTGATCATACCCATCGACGAGTTCTTGTATGGTCAGAAAAAGATAATAATCATCATCAGATATCCGTCGGCAACTTATTCAATCCTACAACTCCGTTTGTTACAGTGAATGGCGATATTTACGTTGAGAATGGTGACCAAGCAGGTCGAATTGAGAAGTGGAGACCAGGTGCAACGAGTGGCGAACTCGTCGTAACATTTCCTGGAAACTGCTTTGGGCTGTTCATCGACATTAGAAATCATCTTTATTGTTCGGTTCATAAGGAGCATCAAGTAGTGAAACTCATGCTTGACAGCAACAACAAGTCGTTGGCGGTAGTGGCCGGAACGAGGAATTCGTCTGGCTCTGATTCTAATAAACTAAATCGTCCTTGTGGAATATTTGTCGATGTTTATTTCAGTCTCTATGTAGCTGACTCAGGCAATAATAGAATTCAGGTTTTCCTGTCGGGAGAATCAAATGGAATCACAGTTGCTGGCGGAGGTGTTCCTAATGGCTTAGAACTGCGATATCCAAGTGGTGTGATACTGGACGCTAGTAACGTGTTATACGTTGCAGACAATCAACATCATCGTGTTGTTCGAGTCGAAGGCGATTCGTTCCGATGTCTGTTTGGTTGCACGAAGAAGAGTGGACCGGCGTCAAGTCAGCTGTATTACTCATATTCTGTTGGTTTCGACAGTCAGGGAAACTTGTATGTGGCTGATGAATGGAATGCTCGTATTCAAAAATTTAATTTAGAAATCGATTCTTGTGGTAAGTCGCTGAGATATTCCGACAGCTCAATTCGACCCGTTCTTCTTAGAGATGTTGATATTGGACTATTATGTTTTATCTGCATTTCTCGTTTTGTAGATTGTCGTGAACCATTTGTGAAACTTACTCCATCTGGAACATTGTTAAGCTTTCGACAAAACCAGCATATATATATTAGTTCAACTATCGAGGTGAACTGTGCTGATTTAACATCAATTGCAGTCGAATGGTCAATTCTCATCTGCACATCAGTATGTACCAATAGGTTACCGTTCAATCATTCTATCCATACAACATCGAAGGATCTGTTCATTCCATCGGGAACTCTCTCATATGGGCTCTATCGCTATCGACTAATATTAACCGCCACAATGCATGAACATCCATTACAGCTATCGTCATCATCTGCAATAGATATTCAAATCAGTTCACCGTTACTGGTTACAAACCTCATTTCCTTTGATACTCAGTTTATCACATATGATTATCAGCTTGATCTTGTACTCAATCCCGGCCAATTCTCTTACAATAAAAAAGAATTGAGATTGAATGCAAACGTAACTAATTATTCCTGTTTTGCCTTTTACACCTCTAATGATCTTTTTCTTCGAAATTTAGGATTGGGATTATTTCTACTATTGTCGAACTTATCCAGAAGATCCACAAGGATTTCAACTATTTGACAATCAAAGTCGTATGTGTTTTCCAGGTGCATGGAAATATCTCACCCCAGATCGATCATCTATGAAGATCTCGACTAGCTCTCTGAACCTTAATCAAACTTACCAGCTAATGGTTCAAATGATTCATCGAAAAAATTCATCTGTACACTCATTTGGTTATCTAATCGTTCGAATCGATCATATTCCATTACCAATGATCATCATCAGGTAATAGCCTCTTCTCTGAATCTATCTTTCCCCTCACCCTAGTATCTCTTCAGTTGTGTAATTGTCACGACATGTTCTTTATCTCATGAAAATTTTCATTATGTCAATCAAAAAAGTCAACTTCTCCTTCTCTCATCATGTTTGGGTGCCCGTGTATCGATCCATAGGATCAGTTGGACGATTTATGTCGGATCACCTGTCTCACCGCTTGATCAGACGATTCACTGGATCCCATACAAACTCATTGTCAATAGATCTTTAGAGGAAGGTTTCGTTTTTGCGGGTCTAACTACCAACAAATTGGCAGTGATGAAAGGTTTATTTGCGGAGAATCATTCGAATATTTATTGGCGTTTTGAAGTGAGTTACTCATTCTTGGAATTCGAGAACCAAAGTCAAAGTTACTTTGATATTGAATTAAATCAACCACCGATCAATGGTTCTTGTTCTATTTACCCACTCAATGGTACAACTACTACGTTATTTACGATTCAATGTACAAATTGGTTTGATCAAGACGAAATCAAAGATTATCTTATTTATGGTTGTTTCTCTTGAATTCTCATCATTGACTATGGGAAAGTATCTCTTTGTTTGTTCTTTTAGGTCAGTTATCGAATTCTATAGAAGAAATGCTCTTGGCTCATACCGTCCAATCAGCTCTACAGCTCTACTTACCCGTCACACTTGATCCAACATCGACCCTTCAGTTAAAAGTGAAGATTCGAGACGAATTTGATTGTTCTTCAGAATACTCTCTTCCACCTGTTCGCGTTCATCCAGACGTATCAAACATATCACAACTCATTGATTTATTACATAATGATGACAAAAACATATTTGCACAGATAGTTTCATCAATCGTACAACTATTTAATCAACTCAATTACCAAACAATGAACGAACAAGTCCAGAGTGAATATTTCTCTTCACACGAAGTTAAAATAAACCATCTTTTTACATTGAAGGTGGAATTGCGTTAACTGAGATCACAGTCACATCGCTTCATCAACAACCTCTTGCTTCGGTAAGCTTGAATATTTCGCGGTAGATCTGCTTCTCAACGACAAGTATCTAGATGATGAATGTATCGATTCTAAATATTGACGAACGGGCTAAATTACATGAAGATCTAATCTTGAAAATTATCGATCTATCTATCGCTACAACCACAGATCTACAATTACAATCAACTATCCTTTCACAAATAACACAAAATAGCAACCAACTGACACGAAACGCTTCTGTAATAAACAAAACACTACATTTCGCTTGTCTAGTTGATTTGTTTTCTATAGGTTATGACATCAAACAAATGCTCTCAACTTTCTGCATTACTGAAATCAATCGCCAATACACTTTCCTCTGAAGATACGCATTTCATAGCGACACATCTTCTACAATGTGCTGTCAACTCTTTCAACGTATGGAATTATCGTTCATTTCAGTTCATCGACGAATACATTTGATTTACTTTAGGGCATCTATGGCTCCTTGCAGGAACGTGCGAAAATTCTTTCTTCGGATTTAATACGAACACAAGAAGAATTTCATGACGATTCAGAATATCAATGGCACGGTACAAGTGCGCAGTTTTCGTTTTTCGATACGGATGGCGACGTTGAGACAATCCTTATGGAAAAGAATCGATATTATCAGAATCAAGAAGCGAAGAAGATTTCGAACGACTTGAATCAGATTATTTCCTCAATAACATCAACATTTCATGTTCATTTGAATGTCGGCCAGCAAATCATTATCAATACATCGGCCATTTTCTTCTCACTTGAGAAAGTCTTATCTTCATCGATCGCATACCGACTGAACGATTCTCAGATTCGTTTTCCATCAAATCTTCTCGATTCTAATAGCACTGTGCTCATTCGCGTATAATTGAAGAAAGCTTTTCCTTTTCATCGAGTCTGTGTGTTTGATTTGTTTAGAATATTCTGCAACCATTGGCTTCGTCCACATCCGATCATCGATTTTCCGCTTACACCAATCTATCTCGATCGCTCTCGTTATCGATCCTTAATGAAAATGAAACTGAATTAAATATAAACACTAACCTAACAGATCCCATAGAGTTTTTCATTCCCCGAGATCCACAGCTGATCATGCCATCGGCATTCCTTCAAAATAGTACATTGATCAATGAGCAAAAGATGTCATCATCGCCTTTTTATTTCTACTTATTCGATTTACAACAGACAAATCCAAACTTAACATTTGCCATTCACTTGGAAATTCATCTCTCGATAACTAACGTTTCCTATTTATTAACTTATCAATTTGATCCTCCAAAACCACTATCCTCGTTATCAGATCATTGGACATTTCTTTGTCCATCAAGTAAACATCAATCTTATCTCACTTCGGATGGCATGTACGTTCATTTTCTTAATAATCATCAAACATCAAATCGTCATTCGATCGTTTATGGACTTCGTCAATTATCAACAAAGGAAATGCAAGAATTCTGTTATCACAACAAAACACTCGATCGAACATCTTCATTATTTCGTCAAGCTTGGATATTCACATCTGATTATCAAATACGAATGTACCAATCTGCTTGTTTCTATCTCGATTCCGACTCCAATTGGCAATCCAATGGATTATTGGTAAACGTGAACTTCCAAAGTATATCCTTATTACTCTTCTTTTTTTCGATTATATAGGTTGGATCATTATCTGATCATTATGCAACCCAATGCTTTTCTACACGTATATGAAAATGCTTATCCTCGTTCAATACCAGCATTATCTAAAACTGTGCAATGTCAGAGCACATTCTTTTCGTTTAAGTTATTTCATCCGTGGACGATGAATCTCATGTTTCTGCTTTGCTTCTGTTCAGCTTAAATGTATTTGTGGAATATCATCATGGAGGTTAATACCAAGAACTATCTAAATTCTGAAATTTCATGACTTTTTTCCATAAAGTTTTCACTGAAAAAAAAAACAGAATTATCAATCACTGTCAAAGAAATAGCAAAAATTGCTGATGTATTTCAAGGTAATACAATAAGTTGGTGTTGATAATTACTCGCACATCGTATCTGTTCGTTTTGAATACAAACAATCTTTCAAGATATTCAGTCTTCAATAGAATGAGGCTTGCGACGAACGTATTGAATACCTTGAACATAACGGAATCTGGAAGCAAAGTACATTACACATTGAGAATCTATTGCAGAATAACACCGTAAACTTTGTTTTTGTATACCTTTATCGTATGAATAAAATTCCCGTACTCCCATAGACTCTGAAGATTTCGAATTTGTCTTGTAATGGCATCAAAAAAGAAAGAATGGAAAGCAACTCGTTGATGATTTACTCCACAATTAAGTAACTTTCAACTTTCTCTCTATAAAAATCTTGACTTCTACACATGTTTATATATATATCATTGACCATGTAGATACCTACAGAACTTAGTCTTGTAGACATTCGAGGCGAGTTTCAGGGAGTGAAGTATTGCAAATTTCATACAAAACAACACGGTGATATCATTTTCATTCGTACTTTTTCTTACTGTTTTTTTCACGAACAATACAGGCATTTATCGATCTTAAACTATCTGATAATGATATGGGAAGCCATGGAATGCTACATTCACCGATTGCTCTATTCTATAACAAATTTAGTTGTTCTGACTCATCGCTAGCTTCATTAAAATTGAATCGTGTCATCTAGACCCTCACCCACTTTCATCCAGTAAACTTTATTCTTTCTCTATTTGCTATTTGGAATTTAAAATATCTGTTTAGTCTCTAATGAACTTCAATCTTCGAACCAACACATGTGATAGAGATATACAAAAATAAATCAATCGAACAAGAACCACCAGATTCATTTTACTTTTATTTTTTCGTCAGAAAAAAACTTCGTGTTTATCTATAAATACAATAACATCAAGTGATAACTAAGAAAAACCGACTCGAAATAAGATCGTCTTTTGCCCGGTACATAACCTCGTCTGAATTTCTTGTGCTTGTTTAACCAATACTTGTCTGTCGTCAAATGTATTTTGCACCACCTGTAACGATATTTTCTGTAAGTTAAAACATGCATCCTTTATGTCTGTCCATTGATTTTCATGTAAAAATTGTTTGATGTCATCCCGATCGCCCACGAAATAGAGATACTTTATGCTTTTCATCTTCGTTATCCAGCTGATCATTTCCTTCGAAAAACTTTGGACATCAGCGTGAAGAGATTCTTTTGTTGGCGCTGAACGATGATAGTTCAAATCGAGCAGGAAAGATTCAATTTTGTTCGCTCCGGCACGCCAATAGTTGGATCGAGACGCATAAGAATAGTTGCGTGATATACCGGGGCAACGAACTGCGAATCGTTGAATACCTGGCCCAAGTAAATCGAACAGATGATAGAATTTATCATAACTCAGTTCGTTATCAAAGTAAAGTGAAAGACGAGTTAGTTTCGGAAAATTTCTTTTAAAGACTTCGATTTGATCTTCATATTTGAATGCAGTGGATAACGTGATTGAATTGATTTCTCTAAGGCGTACTATGCGAGTCAAACAATTTTCTGAAACAGTTTCCCTTCCGTCGAAATATAAGGACACAGATTTGTCATGCGGGATTTTGGAAAGAATTTTTGCGATAAACGGATCGTTTAGATTTGAAAGTTGGAATTTAAATGATTTCGATTTGTTTAGTAAATGAAGAACATTAATCGAGAAAGCGGAAATCGCGTCGTTCAATGGAAGATACTGAGCTATCTCATAAACAATATCCCAACAAAGACGAGTTGTTTCAATGAAATTGAATGCCTAAAAGAAGAACGATTTCCCCTATTGAAATGAATATTAGAAAAATGTCACCAAATCTTTTTCAATTTGATCGCAATATTCTCGAAACTGATGCAGCTCATTGAATAGATTATTCGAGTCTACTGCTATGTTCCTGTTCACCAGTATGTCATTCGCAACTAATACTTTAAATTGGTATTCAGATGTTATCGCGCTATCTGTTCTATATTCAAATAGGCGCGTAATTCCAGTAAGTAAAGGAAATTATTCGATTGAGAATGTTTCGAAGAAGGACACAGAAAACAAATCTTGCCAAATCATTTCTAGTCTAAATTACAACAAAAAACTAAATGTTTGAAATCAAATCGACTGATGATCTACATTTCAGCTGTTTCGCAAGTAAACTTCCACGGCCAAACGATATACTCCATGTTTAAGTACATCCATATAATTTCTGAACAGCATATAGATTTACGAAAACTTTCGTTTAGCTGAATAGATCCCTCGCCGTAAATATAAACCAGAATAGGACGACGCTGAAATACATGAAATTATCTCGACATTCTCGCTTACAATAAATAATCGATTGCGACAAACCTCTTCGATTAGTGATTGGCCAAATGATTGTTCGCACGCTTTTTTAAGAGATTGCCCGAAGAAAATCAGGGTAAAATCATTGGGATTTCCGTCAATTGAAACAAAACTATGCGCAACTGGCAATTCGTATAAGGAGAAAAACTACTTACGTTCATCGATGTCAATTAAATCATCGAAACTATCCGAATAGACACTGACTTGGCCTTCTGTGTCACTATCCTAACATATAGGAGTATATACGATGTTGTGTTGTTTCTCTGACTATTTTTCGAATAGTTTAATAAACCAATACTCACCATTTTGATGAATTGTTTGAATGCTGCTGTGGCTACCGCTCTTTTATAAGTGAGTGACTTGAAAAAACCCTTAGGTGTGCATATTTCTCATTCTTTGTTTAGTGCTTTCATTCAACACCTTGAGCAAATATTTCTCGCGAACGTGTGAGAGAATAAAGTTTATCTTATCTTGCTGGCCGTGTTAACATAATAAATCATCCTGGGAAGTTTTCAATGGATTGTTCCGAGACACCTACCAAGATACCCATCAACATTTCGAACATGACTAAAACATTTTGTAAATTTCGCGACGATTGAAGTTGCTTCGTGATGAAGTGTACATAGATTTTTTTGCAGAAAAAGTTATCATTAATAAAGTCACTTTTCTTTTTGATGCAGACGATGAAGATTATATATTTCACGATAACGTTAAAAATTTGTCACAACGCAAAATGTGCCAAGAGCATCAGACATCCACTGTATTTATCGATCGCATATTATATCAGCAGTGCTTTTCGATAAAAACATCTGCAGCTGTATACAGAATTGCGAAGTATGACAAACAGCTTACATTTAAATATGCACTCCCAAGAACCGATGAATCAAACCAACACGTTGGCAAACATTATGAGCTGAATTTGCATTTTCTCGAATCGAAAATGTTGTGATTACACAGAGACGACCTCATAGTTAAGATTCTCGCGTAAAAAATGATCATTCACAGGATCGATTAGCAATTCCAGATATTTCTCTTCTCACATTTAATATAATATCGAACTGACTTCTTCAAAATACGGAAATTAACAAGTCATAGAAACGTTTAACTGTATTGGTAATGCATCGATGTGGAGAATGAGAAAGAGATAGTTACACATATCATATATTCAAAATATAACTTTCAAACTTATATTACACAAGACAAATAATATAATAGAAAATTCAAAGTTTATCCTATTTCAACGTATCCTTGATATACTGTAAAACTTCTTTTGCATTACCAGTAACTAAAATCTCTGGTTCAGCTAACTTCTGTGTCCACTGTTTGTGATAATCCTTCTTCTTACAAAAGACAGCCACTTGGATATCTGGATATTGTCTTCGACATCTGCTGACAAATTGTTCACCGTCATCTGCGCCATTTGTAATGACAACACATCTGATCTCGTTTTTAGAGCGTTTTGCTTCTAGAATTTTGAATGCATTCTCGCTTTTTGTTACCGAATAAATATTAAATGGGGAGCCAAGTCGAAAATCAAATAGAAAGGCTGTATTCGATTCACTTTCAATATTCATATCACGCCATATTGCACATCGATAAGCACGTCGTAAAGCAACAGTAAACAGAGGCAGAATGCGGTCATTATTTTTTATGACAAATTCCTCGTAAAATGGTTCGTTTTTAGAAGTAACTGGATCGCCATTATGTTTCGTGCGAACATAATGACTATCATAATCACGATGCATATTTTTGCCTTTATAATCCATATTAGTTATTGTCAAGGACTTTCCAGTCACCACTACACAACAAATGATCCAGGCAAACTCTTCGAATTTCCAAGATTTGGCATATTGTAATGCTTTTCTAGGTGAACTACTAAAATAGATTCCTTTTCCAAACCAACCATCGTCTGATCGTTGAACATTGATACCTTCGTATTGAAAGTTTCTTTGAAATATTCCTTGAAAATTTTCTTTTCTTGTACCATGAAACAGAATCTTTTCAGTATGTTCTTCTTTGCCATATTTCGCTTTGTATTGATTCAACAACTCTATGTTACAGATTAGTAGTGCATTTTCCAGTGTGTATTCGAATGCACATTCTTGAAAAGCGTGCATCAGACAATTAGCAATTTGTTGACTCTTCGCTTGAAGAAATTGAAATTGAGTTTGATCTTGTACGTTCCTTAATCTGCTCATCTGAAGACTAGTAGCAATAGTCTCTGGGGTAAGTCGAATAGCATTCGCGTCTATTCGGTTAAACTTTTCCAGTTGTACAAGAATATTTTGTCGTGAAGAAATTGGCCCGTTTGACCTTTCTTGTTTAAGTTTAATGGCAGCAAAGCGTGTGGTAATTGGGATATTCATAGACACTAATTTTTCTTGGATATCGTCGACTTTCTCTCTATCAATGGTTATGTCCCAGGACAACTTAATCGTCAGACTGACAGTGCCTTGTTTAGCTTCAACAATAACAAGATGGTTACAATCGATGCTAAGATCTTGAGCTAAACAATTGAGAAATTCATCACAATCAAATACATTCGGCTCCATTTGTAAGTGGATTCTAATCGTAGGTAGATGATCAATTGAACGTTGAGATAGGACAGGTAGTGGAATAAATAATGTATTTCTCTCAGTCGTGTCAGTAGTAGCTGCTTGTTGACCTATTGCTGCCAAAACATCGGGTAGAACATGCTTTCGTTGACATGGAAGAGGTACGTCATAAATTTCGTGGTAAATATAGTCTTCTGGAATACACGGAATAGAAATACAATCGAAATCTATGGTCTCCGCATATGTGGTGCTTTTTTGAGTGGATAGATGGCTGGTATTTTTCGATGCGTCGTCCAGCATATACGAACTATAAGATAAACTTCATTATCCGATTAAAAGTAAATAATGTTAAAACTAGTTAGCTTTATTTGAAAACTTTCTTAAAAGTTACATTTAATCCACTCACTAAAATAAGATCACTTTCTGTATTACTCTGAAAATCATTAATAATAGCTGCAATAAACTTTTTCTTTTTATAAATATACGCAAACATACAGAGTAAGTCAGATGTTCTACTGTCTATATTCAACGCACATAATGTATGTGAAATTATAATTCTATTGAAACTATAAACCTTACCTTTCCGTTGAAATTCTTGGCAACAGTTGATCTCCTAACAATACTGTTGAATAGTTCTCAGATACATTATCAAATAACGAAGTCGACGTCTTTGATTTCCAATCATTCACAATTCTTTCGAACGCAACTTGTAGATCACTTGATTCATCAATAAGAATAGTTTCTCCTGATCTAATATGTTGAATCTTTACTACGGGTTCGGTGTTAGTGTTATCGAGCGCGATAATCCAAAAGCTAGTTAGTTTTGAGTGAAAATCATTAGTCAAAGGTAATAAGCGCGGAAGTGGTAACGTTGTAGATTTTCCGTAGGTCAACAATATAACTGTACGCGATGAGCGATTCAGTTGAGAATCAATTTGAGTTTTGTTTATTATGTCATCAATAAGAGTCGATGCTCCATTAAAATCGATTGATCGGCAACAGTTTCTAAGTAGATCGCTGATTCCGGCACTATCAAGTCCTTCTAGTTGTACCGCTCTACTACCAGCTGTCGCGCTTGAGTCATTGACAATCATTGTTGTTCGAATGGTTGGATCGACTTGTTTGATAAGGGAGATAAATGCTGCAATACTAATTGACAGATCCTGCTCAATATTAGACCACCTTTCATCATCATTGGTGAACAATTGAGATAATCTCTTGACAATTTTTCGCAGGAAATACTGCGAGGGACTATTGTCTTCTACGTTCAAATCAGTCGAATGTCCGTATATAATAAAGACATGATCTGGTATTAGTGATTGCTCGAACGTCACAAATTTCATTGTGTTGCCATAATATTCACATAGCTGTTCCCCGATCATCTTCCAAATATATATTGTAGTGTTATTTTCATTTATTCGAAGCTGTGCGTCATCGAAATTCCAATCGCGGTGCTTTTTCTTGAAGTCTCCCCAGTTCTGTTGAATCATGCTTTGTTGATCGATTATAATACATTTGTTGTCTGTCTGCTCACAAGATGTCACACACGCTTCGTTGGTCTTTGCATGACGCCAACCGCCCATGGCTTGTATGTGATGATTAGGCATACAACAATGTCGATTTTCATGCTGTCCAATAGGAAGAAATTTGTACAGGCTATGATCAATGTCACACAAACGTTGACAGCCAGGACATTGAATTATACAACCTTGTTGTTTGTACCGTAATTGTCGTTGGACAAGACAAACTATTTCTTTCTTGAAATCATCGATATATTTTGCTAGTAAACTTTTAGCCTCCGTTGCTTGTTGACTGATCTTGGCAAGAAGCTGGTCAATTTCCCAGGCAGCATATACTTCAAACTTCCAGCTGATCGATCGAAATGCTTGCTTCAGTGTATCGCTGGATATCGACGGTAATCGTAGAATTTCGTGCCATTTGGGATTTACTCGGCAAGAAGAACCACTTGCATATTTTATTTCATTTAAGATTTCCTGTCCTGACAGATGTTGAAATACTAAAAGAGCCATACAAAACCGCTTATTTTGTATGCTTTCCGTCTTTATATCGCTTGACGTTTCGAAAAGTGAGTCAATGACAGTAGTAGAATCTACATCCTTAGACTGTAAGAGTCGATTGATAGTTACACCTATGCGAGCGAGTTCATCTATCAGTTCACAGTATTCGCTTTTCATATAATCGATGTGGCGCTCCATGGTGTGTTTGAACGACATCGATCGTTGATCCAGCCACTCATTCAGTAAATCGACTGGACAGGTAATGTAGCGCATCAACCAATCGCGGTTGTGCAATTTGATTTTTTCTTCGATATTTTTCGCAAATCTCGCTCGATTGAAATCAGTCGTTTCTTTCGCGATCTCTGTCTCGGTAATCTTTTTAATTTCTGTTTCAAATGATTGTTTCAAACAAGAGCATATATCGCTCAGAAAATGCTTTGCAACATTTGCAGTGCCATCTAGTGTCGGCAGAGTTATACGCAGAAAATAGCCTAGCATAAGCTCGCGATCACGTTGAACATTTTGAACTAATACATCAAAGTATCTTGTCTGTTGTGTGTGATAGAATAATGCGATTGAAGTCATGGTGAAGGCATGTAGAATATCGAGTAAATCGTTGGACATACGTAACTGAAAAGTGTTGAACTCTGAGTCAGCTTGTTTAAGCACTGAGTGTAATATTGCGGATATTTCTTGTATGAATAACGCGTCTAGTGTCAAGTCATTTTTAGATCTTGATGAGAAAGATGCTCCGAATTGTTTCATAAGATCTTCAAATATTTGAAACGTCTGAATAAACAAAGGCCATTCTTGAATAATTTTCTCACATATTCGTTGATACTTCTGTTCCATAATATTCTGTTCGCCAGTAGGTTTCAATTTTGCTTCATCTAACCAGATATTCAGTAATTCTTGGCGATCAAGATACATAAAACTACTTAAATGATCGTAGTCGATCTTTTTCCGTTGGCTCTCGAACGGTTCTGGAACAATAGGTTTTACATCGGATACCACGCACAAAAACATATCCCGCAATGAGTATAGTTTTTCAGTAGGACACTTGCAGTCATTTAAAGAATCCATATCCAAACACAATAATACTTTGTGGAGTGTTTTATTCAGATCCGTTGACGCAATATTGTTAAACGTTTGATAGAGACTGCAAATTAAAATGAATATTTGTTGCCACCGAGTTGGTCGACTAAAAAGTGCCTGAATTTGAGCGAACTGCTTATTCCAAATATTTTCAAAATTACTAATCGCTAGCGTTTCGCTCTGCAGCGGATTCATTCGTGTGGTGAGTTTACAAGTTTCATCTAAACGTTGTTTTAATTCGATTTCAGCGTCGCGTACTGTTCGAGTGAATTTATCCATCTCAGCTGACGAAGTTGCCACTGCCTTCCATACTTGAAACCTCCTATCTAGTTGTTCATGCAAAAAACTAAAAACCTCTTTCGATGTCTGTGCGTTGATTGCATGATCTCCACATTGTTTCCTGAGGTTCATTTCAAACTCGTTTGATATTTCCTCGCGCTTTAGTCGGAAAATTTTTTCGATGGATTCACCACTATAGTTTGCTGCAGTTACCATTAATTGACGAGCATACTCTGGCGAAAATCTTGTTTCCAACTGGTGCAAAATGTCTTTGCGCAAACATTCATCCCATGTGTGCTCGTTATGTGTTGCTGATGAGCACTCTGCCATTGTATAGTTTGCTGACACGGCAATCTAGAGCGATAATATTGCTTTATGCGTCGTGAAAGGAAAAAAATTATGATCTTCTATATAGAGTCCAATAGAGTAACTCATATGCTCATGATTGGTTATGATAGTATCTGAAAAAATTACTCGACAGCGGCAATGTGAGCACATAGTAAACTATAATGTATCGATTTCTTATATGTGTTCTTTTATTAAAAAAAATGATTGTACCATAGAGGGCGTTATTGTATAGTGTTGATCAGACTGTGTAGCATCTTATAGTTTGATAAGAACTAAAAGTTTTGTGTTAAGAGTAATACATTCAAACTTGAATCGTCTGCGCGAGCATGTATGAAGTCAGTATTCATAAACAATTGTACAGTGACTTATTGTATTCCGTCTCTCTCACTCAAATACTCCTAAGTTCTTTTCTACTTCGAGCATCACCGTGCACATTTCTTTTTCTTTGAGAACGCAAGAAAAAAGTTAATTAAAAAAACAACAGTCACCCGTTCGCTACAGCTGTTTTTTCTTTACATTGTTTTTGCACTTTTCATCAACACTGCCTGCCTTTTCTGTTACGTCCAATGCAACATACAAGTGGTGGGTAAACATATGGTAGGATGGAAACGAAAATCTATAAAACCTCAGTCTTCATACTTTTTAACGTTTGCTTTTGCATTCACTTTATGGACAAAGCGTGTATAAACAAACTTTGTCCTTTTCTGTCATTGTACTCGGCACGATTGTTCGGTTTAGTATTCTGATAGAAAAGCCCTGTTGGTAGGAAAACGTTTGCGTATTTAAGATGTTAAATACGAGGATTCATAGCAGTTATGTGAAAACATTTTCTCCGATTACAGCAACTTCTTTCCTGATACATTTTAGATCGTTGTGACAGAAAGTGATTATAGCAACCGCACTTCAAATATACTAAAACTTCGTTTAAATTCATCACAGATTGAACCGAAAGGTTTGCACAGAAAATTGGTATCGACGACTTTCTCAACTACATATAATCTGGAAATGGCTACTCAGTATGTAGAAGAGTTAATCTGCAGTGCTCGTAAACTATATGATACAGAAGAATATCTCGCAGCACGTGCGCTATATACTCAACTCCTTGCTTTATATCCGTTTGATGCAAGAATGTGGCATCATCGATCAAACACTCATCTGAAGCTCCGATATCCTGAGTTAGCTTTTACTGATGCTGCTCGTGGACTTCAGCTTCTCGATGATACGCTAGCAAAGAAAACGTTATCTCGGGATGATCAAAATGACGCAGTACTTTTACGGCTTGACGTACTATATACCTGTCTACTTACTGCTGAAGCTCTGAACAGTTTTCAAATGGCACTACAGTATATTGATCGGCTATTGGCCAACGTCCATTTACTTTCCAGTGAGACGCGCAAAGTGGTGCTCGAAAAACAAGCTACCCTTCGAGACAAGATCAGTCAGAGAATCAGCACACTGCGCGGTGCAAATGTGCCTTTAGGAGTCTCAATTGACACTATTTCAAACTTGGGTACCATGAATGTAGTGAAATACCCATGGGACGTTTCTGAACCTTTCACTGCGACAAATGATTTGGATGCTGAGCTGAAAGAACTTAATAGCGCATTTGAACCATTCGCTCCGAAATTGAAGATCGTTCTTATGTAAGTTCTGTAACACTCTCATAACTGTATCACAGCGTTCTTGTGATTCAGGATGAATCTCTGTGTCAGCCCATATTATATAACTTGATGAATTTTGTAGGCCTGACAACCCAGCACTCTACACTCCAGAGCGCACATCATCTATATTCTTTTCCAAAGCCGGTAGACCTCAGTTGGGTATCATAGCACGAAAGAAAATCAAACCAAAAGAACGAATCTTAGATGAAACGGGAATCTTCGTTAACAACGGATTATATGGTCCTAAATGCAATTATTGTAACAGTGTCCTATCGATTTCGGCGAGTAACTCAAACGAAATGCACAAAACAACGTGCTCAGGATGTGGAGAACGCTTTTGCAGTGTTGATTGTCTCCACTCTGCTCTGGAAACTTACCACAAAGTTCTTTGTGGGCGTGATATTTCTCACATTTTAACGTATGTTGCCAAAGGAACTTCATGCAGTAGCTTAATTCATTTGGTTGTATTGCGACTGCTAGCAATTGCCGTTCAAAGCAAGCAGCACCCTCTTGAAATGACTATTGTGAAATACCTTGCAAGAAGTGCAAAGGAAGTAGTACCGTGGGATGTTTACCAATCATATTTCTTCTACTTGGACGTACTGAAAGTTCTAGGTCTGTGTCCGTATAGCGATATCGACAAGTTCGATTTTTGGATTTACTATACGCTCCGAAATAAACTAATACCTAATGTATTCGGAGAATACAAAGCGCCAATGAAGCCGGCAAATGGAAAACTGCTTCTTTTCACGAGCTTCCTCAATCATTCCTGTGTTCCGAATGCTGTTTATATCACGGACAGACACGCTCATCAGGTAGTTGTTGCTCGCAAAGAAGGAATTGAGAAAAATCAACAAGTTTTCATCAGCTACATTGATCCTGATCGTCCGTCCATCGAACGTCAGCAACTCTTCGAAACAACTTATGGATTTGTTTGTAGATGCGAACGTTGTGTTCGCGAACTAGGAACGAATGACGAAGAAGAAATTCGTCAAAAGACTGCCCCTTCAAGCAACTAGCAAACTGAGTCACAGTGTAGTTGTTTATTTTTTCTCGCACACTCAATACATATTCTTTTACAGTGTATACTTCCAAGACATTTCATCTCTAGTTAAGTTAATGTAATGCATGGAGAAATACCTGATATCCAAGAATATCGATGAACTTAAACCTATATAGTTTTCATGAGATTTATTGAATTTGATACAAAATCAAAAGTACTAGAAGTGCGTCGATAGCACAAACGATAAAAATATCTACACGTGCGTTCTCTTTGCTGCGCATATTACAGCCATAAACACAATCACATCGAGTTCATCGGGTAACATGACGAATGACTCGAAGAAAATAATCACTCTACTGATAACAAGTACTGGGAATAAACGAGATGCTATGCTACCGATATATATACCGACAACCAATGTAGGTTACCAATATCGATGAATCCAAACTATCCTTGCTACTGGTTGGGCTCGTGTGTTGCGCAGCGCGAAGTAAGAGATTGCGCGCAAAAAAGAGAAAGAGTTAAAAGATAAAAACGACTCTTACTTCGCGACAGACGGTATTTACGCTCATTACTATTCGAATAGACAAGGAGATCGAAGACTCACGTATAATCCTATGGACTGTGAACGAATTCATTTATTAGTTTCTACTGTTTACTCAGATGGTGAAAAATAGATTTTATTTGGACAAACACAGTGGCGAGAGGACACCCACCCTCAGTTCTTAACCGTCTTACTGCATGGTGCAACGATTCAAATAATCAGGACATCACGTCCAGGGCAAACAATAAAGAACATGCAGAGCCAAGAGCAATCGATTTGGGAGAGAATGAATTATGGTACATAATAACAGCGTGTCTCATTTTCATTGGCACATATGTACCTGGCAGCTGTGATACATTTAATAAAGATACCCTTCTAGTTTGAACAACTATTTATATACTCAGAGTACGGTATCAGTTGTACATAACCTTGAGAGTACATAAGTGACAAAAAAAATAGTGGGATGTGAAACGCTATTAAAGTTCTGCAGAGATATAGAAATATAAAAGAGTTATTTAGCTTGCTTTACCAACAAAAATAGCCAATATTAATGCCAACACGAAAGCAACTATAATATGAATGAAGAGAAATACTCCTTTAATTCGATCAATGTTTATTTGCGCTTTATCGTATGTATTGTCGGATGTATTTGTATTCTCGGTAGTGATATCGTAGAAGCCAGATGTTTTGGTTTCTGCTGATGGTTTGTTTTTAAAACAATATTCTATAAGCCAGAAGAGAAAAAATATAATTGGCAGCCAGCATACCCAGGCAATAAGGATGGCCCATATTTTGTTCTTTTCAAAACTAAATTGTGTAAAGAACATGGCGAGAAACATAGCAACAATGGAAAGAATCAATGCAATAAAGCCAACAATTCGATGTATATGATTGAATATGAAACGATACTGGGCATCAGGTTTGCAACGATATAAGGCCATAAATGGTTGAATAACGGAAAAAACTACTACAATGATTCCAGCGATCGAGTGTGCAAATTCGCGTTTCTCGTTTCGGGATATCCATCTACCGTTTTCATACACAAGAATAAGAATAAAGGCGATCAGAGTTAAGATAGGAACACTAGTCATCAACGCACGATGTACAGTAAACCAAATGGGTTTGCCACAGACGTTCGTACCTGGCCATGCAGCTTTGAAATATCGTGGAAGAAGAATACCCGTGGAAACGAGCAATATCCATGTAAAAATCATAATAATACCATGTGCTTTCATTAGAACTTTTTGACCAGAATCATCTGAATCTAAGTTACTCATGATCGTTTCTTCTCGATTCAGCTGAACAGTCTGCGTCAGTGCTTCACGTGATTTGTGTTGCATGATTTCATCTATATATCGAATCAAGTGAAGAAATTTCGTTTTCGATGCAAATCACAACATACTTGAACTGTCCAAATCTCCCATTGCTATCAATGGATAATACGGTGTCGCTTGTGAAAGTGAAACAATGTCACGCCGTCGACGGCCAGACGTGACAAAATTGGATAGAGTAAATTCACAGTAAGTCGTTCCATCTTCAACCTTTTGCAAAGTTACATTGAATGTACCACCAGGATTGGATATCGTGCTGGCTGATACTGGCGGTGAATGACCACTTGGATTTATACGACGATCAAGTAAAACTGAACCGTCAGCTAAGTGTCGGCACATGAATACATGATCTTCACCCTGCAGAGATTCAAAGTTATTTTTATTCCTATAAATGAATTTTTGGCTCCTACCATATTTTGATCCAATGAAAGGCCTAAAGCAAACCATTGGGATGTTTTCAAATCATTCATTCGCATTCTCACGGCTGTTACGCCGTCGTTATATGTCCAAGAGATTTGAACGCTATAAATACTCTTTGTCGTTGTCACGGTCTCAGTGCTTGTTGCTGTCGTTGTCGCCGCGGTAGTACTTGCCACTGTCGCGGAAGTACTATTCATGGAAGCTGTTGTATTCGTCTAACAGAAATTTCACAACAATATGTTCCGCTTTCAATCGAATGAATTTTACTTGTCGAGGCGTCAATGTCAGATTGTAACAACTCACATATATGTTACTATATGATTCGACAATTGTTACTCTAAGCATAAACTATATCATTACTTTGTATTCTAAACGCTAACGATATGTTACTGTATGATTGTACTCGTGTTAGTTGTTGTAGATGGCGGATACCAAAGTGCTTCAACAGATGATTTCAAATCTCTCGAATTGTGTGTAATACCTGTATTCGGTACTGTACTACAATTCACTATTCTCGTCGTGGAACTCACAACGGCCCATGTGCCAACAATGTCTCCGGTTGTTTCAGCTTTTGCCACTAGTAGAACACCTTTGAATGAAGCTGAGCTATTAACGGTAACTATTAAAACGAACACAAACAAATGTACCTAAGACCTTTTGACTGTCAAACAAACTTACGACGAACAACATCGTTTACATCGTATTGTAACTTATCAGATTGAATTGTATAGCTTGATGAACATGCTTGGGAAGCATATCCGTGACCAGGTGTCATCGTTTGACATGCATAATTCGGTGCACCACTTGGATAATTGTAGCCATATTTGATAGATATTAAAGCAAAAACAACGGATTGGTAGATGAATGATGCCATTCAAAGCAGAAACTTCAGAAATTTTTGCTTTCACTTCTCTATGTCTGATCGGTAGAAGTTGTTTGTGTAATGAGAGAGCACAAAAAATAAATTTCATCAGTTCTACGCCGCACTGAAAACTTTGCAAATACGAATTATTCATCGACTGTGAACATTTTCTTTCGTTCTGTACAAGCTTTTTTTGAAAAAAAGGCGTCATGGAGAAATTTTGTTTTCTTCTCATTGTTATTTTATTTGGGTGATCGAAACAGGTGCATCACAATTCTTTCGTCACCTAAATGAAAAAAATCGCATGATCGAAAGTCATGTACTAAAGAACGATTAAACGAAGAAGTGTTAATCCACGATATAAACCGAACAGAATTGAGATGCACATCGTCTTAGCAATCTGAGCTGGAAATTCGCTCGATACGATGAGTTTCAACGATTTGAATGTTTCATTAGTCGAATACATACGTATGACATCCTCTCAAATGTTTCTCCATATTTTATTCGAGAAAAACAAAACTTTTCAAACTTGAAATAGACATCCTCTATAAACTTGATCTTCTACATAATCTTCGACATATTTTCCTGACTCTAATCTTTCATTGTTTTTCTCTTCTAACAATTGTTCATTGGGATCCTGATTAATCACAATAATCCACGAGTGGATCTGCGCCGATGTGTGCACACAAAATTCATCTGCACCCAGTGGGTGTGCGTAGTAAATCGTATCATATCTCTCACTAGAACGCCATTCCTTGGGATCAGTTATTCGTTTGGTTTTTCCCAGATTAACTTTGGCACAGATATATGCACCAAATTGATTTGCTTTAAATTCTGTGTGGTTCAGCGACGTCGCGAAATATATTCCCGGCCCAATCCAGCCAGCAGATGACGCTCTCAAATTATCCTGTGCAATCAACGATGCAAATTTGTGACTGGTTTGATGAAAGCCAACTACCGTTTGATTGTCTTCAGTTTGCTCCGGTGGATATCTCGTATTACCAGAATGATACATAATGACATGATAAAGATTTCTAGACGTGCAATTGTTGCCCTTGGTACAACGAGAATTCTGCCAATGATTTGTCTGCTGATCATTAGTTATTGATAATGGTAAGAAACCTAAATGACGCNTTGCACGGAGAAAAGTGGATCGGCGTCAAGTCAGCTGTATTACTCATATTCTGTTGGTTTCGACAGTCACGGGCACTTGTATGTGGCTGATGAATGGAATGATCGTATTCAAAAATTCAATCTAGAAATCGATTCGTGTGGTAAGTCGCTGAGATATCCCTACAGCTCAATTCGACCCGTTCTTCTTAGAGGTGTTGATATTGGACTATGATGTTTCATCTGTACTTCGCATTTTGTAGATTGTCGTGAACCATTTGTGAAACTTACTCCATCTGGAACAGTGTTAAGCTTTCGATAAAACCAGCATATATATATTAGTTCAACTATCGAGGTGAACTGTGCTGATTTAACATCAATTGCAGGTGAATGGTCAATTCTTATCTGTACATCAGCATGTACCAATAGGTTACCGCTTAATCATTCTATCGATACAACATCGAAGGATCTGTTCATTTCATCGGGAACTCTTTCATATGGGCTCTATCGTCTAATATTAACTGTCATAATGCATGAACATCCATTGCAGCTATCATCATCAGCTGCAATAGATATTCAAATCAGTTCACCGTTACTGGTTACAAACCTCATTTCCTTTGATACTCAGTTGATCACATATGATTATCAGCTCGATTTTGTACTCAATCCCGGCCAATTCTCTTACAATAAAAAAGAATTGAGATTGAATGCAAACGTAACTAATTATTCCTGTTTTGCCTTTTACACCTCTAATGATCTTTTCCTTCAAAATTTAGGATTGGGATTACTTCTACTATTGTCGAACTTATCCAGAAGATCCACAAGGATTTCAACTATTTGACAATCAAAGTCGTATGTGTTTTCCAGGTGCATGGAAATATCTCACTCCAGATCGATCATCTATGAAGATCTCGACTAGCTCTCTGAACCTTAATCAAACTTACCAGCTAATGGTTCAAATGATTCATCGAAAAAATTCATCTGTACACTCATTTGGTTATCTAATCGTTCGAATCGATCATATCCCACTACCAATGATCATCATCAGGTAATAGCCTCTTCTCTGAATCTATCTTTCCCCTCATTCTCGTATCTCTTCAGTTGTGTAATTGTCACGACATGCGCGTTATCTCATGAAAATTTCCATTATGTCAATCAAAATAGTCAACTTTTCCTTCTCTCATCCTGCTTGGGTGACTGTGTATCGATCCATAAGATCAGTTGGACGATTTATGTCGGATCACCTGTCTCACCGCTTGATCAGACGATTCATTGGATTCCATACAAACTCATTGTCAATAGATCTTTAGAGGAAGGTTTCTTTTTCACGAGTCTAAATACCAACAAATTAACAGTGATGAAAGGTTTATTTGCGAAAAATCATTCGAATATTTATTGGCGTTTTGAAGTGAGTTACTCATTCTTGGAATTCGAGAACCAAAGTCAAAGTTACTTTGATATTGAATTAAATCAACCACCAATCAATGGTTCTTGTTCCATTTACCCACTCAATGGTACAACTACTACGATATTTACGATTCAATGTACAAATTGGTTTGATCAAGACGAAATCAAAGATTATCTTATTTATGGTTGTTTCTCTTGAATTCTCATCATTGACAATGGGAAAGCATCTCTTTGTTTGTTCTTTTAGGTCAGTTATCGAATTCTATAGAAGAAATGCTCTTGGCTCATACCGTCCAATCAGCTCTACAGCTCTACTTACCCGTCACACTTGATCCAACATCGACCCTTCAGTTAAAAGTGAAGATTCGAGACGAATTTGATTGTTCTTCAGAATACTCTCTTCCACCTGTTCGCGTTCATCCAGACGTATCAAACATATCACAACTCATTGATTTATTACATAATGATGACAAAAGCATATTTGCACAGATAGTTTCATCAATCGTACAACTATTTAATCAACTCAATTACCAAACAATGAACGAACAAGTCCAGAGTGAATATTTCTTTTCACACGAAGTTAAAATAAACCATCTTTTTACTTTGAAGGTGGAATTGCGTTAACTGAGATCACAGTCACATCGCTTCATCAACAACCTCTTGCTTCGGTAAGCTTAACTATTTCGCGGTAGATTTGCTTCTCAACGACAAGTATCTAGATGATGAATGTATCGATTCTAAATATTGACGAACGGGCTAAATTACATGAAGATCTAATCTTGAAAATTATCGATCTATCTATCGCTACAAGCACAGATCTACAATTACAATCAACTATCCTTTCACAAATAACACAAACTAGCAACCAACTGACACGAAACGCTTCTGTAATAAACAAAACACTACATTTCGCTTGTCTAGTTGATTTGTTTTCTATAGGTTATGACAGCAAACAAATGCTCTCAACTTTCTGCATTACTGAAATCAATCGCCAATACACTTTCCTCTGAAGATACGCATTTCATAGCGACACATCTTTTACAATGTGCTGTCAACTCTTTCAACGTATGTAATTATTGTTCGTTTCAGTTCATCGACGAATACATTTGATTTGCTTTAGGGCATCTATGGTTCCTTGCAGAAACGCGCGAAAATCCTTCCTTTGGATTTAATACGAACACAAGAAGAACTTCATGATGATTCAGAATATCAATGGCATGGTACAAGTGCGCAGTTTTCGTTTTTCGATACGGATGACGACGCTGAGACAGTCCTTATGGAAAAGAATCGATATTATCAGAATCAAGAAGCAAAGAAGATCTCGAACGACTTGAATCAGATTATTTCCTCAATAACATCAACATTTCTTGTACATTTGAATGTCGGCCAGCAAATCATTATCAATACATCGGCCATCTTCTTCTCACTTGAGAAAGTCTTCTCTTCGTCGATCGCATACCGACTGAACGATTCACAGATTCGTTTTCCATCAAATCTTCTCGATTCTAATAGCACTGTACTCATTCGCGTATAATTGAAGAAAGCTTTTCCTTTTCATCGAGTCTGTGTGTTTGATTTGTTTAGAATATTCTGCAACCATTGGCTTCGTCCGCATCCGATCATCGATTTTCCGCTTACACCAATCTATCTCGATCGCTCTCGTTATCAATCCTTGATGAAAATGGAACTGAATTAAATATAAACACTAACCTAACAGATCCCATAGAGTTTTTCATTCCCCGAGATCCACAGCTGATCATGCCATCGGCATTCCTTCAAAATAGTACATTGATCAATGAGCAAAAGATGTCATCATCGCCTTTTTATTTCTATTTATTCGATTTACAACAGACAAATCCAAACTTAACATTTGCCATTCATTTGGAAATTCACCTCTCGATAACTAACATTTCCTATTTATTAACTTATCAATTCGATCCTCCAAAGCCACTATCCTCGTTATCAGATCATTGGACATTTCTTTGTCCATCAAGTAAACGTCCATCTTATCTCACTTCGGATGGCATGTACGTTCATTTTCTTAATAATCATCAAACATCAAATCGTCATTCGATCGTTTATGGACTTCGTCAATTATCAACGAAGGAAATGCAAGAATTCTGTTATCACAACAAAACACTCGATCGAATATCTTCATTATTTCGTCAAGCTTGGATATTCACATCTGATTATCAAATACGAATGTACCAATCTGCTTGTTTCTATCTTGATTCCGACTCCAATTGGCAATCCAATGGATTATTGGTAAACGTGAACTTCCAAAGTATATCCTTATTACTCTTCTTTTTTTCGATTATATAGGTTGGATCATTATCTGATCATTATGCAACCCAATGCTTTTCTACACGTATATGAAAATGCTTATCCTCGTTCAATACCAGCATTATCTAAAACTGTGCAATGTCAGAGCACATTCTTTTCGTTTAAGTTATTTCATCCGTGGACGATGAATCTCATGTTTCTGCTTTGCTTCTGTTCAGCTTAAATGTATTTGTGGAATATCATCATGGAGGTTAATACCAAGAACTATCTAAATTCTGAAATTTCATGACTTTTTTCCATAAAGTTTTCACTGAAAAAAAAAACAGAATTATCAATCACTGTCAAAGAAATAGCAAAAATTGCTGATGTATTTCAAGGTAATACAATAAGTTGGTGTTGATAATTACTCGCACATCGTATCTGTTCGTTTTGAATACAAACAATCTTTCAAGATATTCAGTCTTCAATAGAATGAGGCTTGCGACGAACGTATTGAATACCTTGAACATAACGGAATCTGGAAGCAAAGTACATTACACATTGAGAATCTATTGCAGAATAACACCGTAAACTTTGTTTTTGTATACCTTTATCGTATGAATAAAATTCCCGTACTCCCATAGACTCTGAAGATTTCGAATTTGTCTTGTAATGGCATCAAAAAAGAAAGAATGGAAAGCAACTCGTTGATGATTTACTCCACAATTAAGTAACTTTCAGCTTTCTCTCTATAAAAATGTTGACTTCTACACATGTTTATATATACCATTGACCGTGTAGATACCTACAGAACTTAGTCTTGGAGACATTCGAGGCGAGTTTCAGGGAGTGCAGTATTGCAAATTTCATACAAAACAACACGGTAGTATCATTTTCATTCGTACTTTTTCTTACTGTTTTTTTCACGAACAATACAAACACTTATCGATCTTAAACTATCTGGTAATGATATGCGAAGCTATGGAATACTACATTCGCCGATTGCTCTATTCTATAACAAAGTTAGTTGTTCTAACTCATCGCTGGCTTCATTGAAATTGATTCGTGTCATCTAGACCCTCACCCACTTTCATCCAGTAAACATTATTCTTTCTCTATTTGCTATTTGAGATTTAAAATATCTGTTTAGTCTCTAATGAACTTCAATCTTCGAACCAACGCATGTGATAGAGATATACAAAAATAAATCAATCGAACAAGAACCGCCCAGATTCATTTTACTCTTTTTTTCGCCAGAAAAAAACTTCATGTTTATCTATAAATACAATAACATCAAGTGGTAACTAAGAAAAACCGACTCGAAATAAGATCGTCTTTTGTCCGTTACATAACCTCGTCTGAATTTCTTGTGCTTGTTGGACCAATACTTGTCTGTCGTCAAATATACTTTCCACCACCTGTAACGATATTTTCTGTAAGTTAAAACATGCATCCTTTATGCCTGTCCATTGATTTTCATGTAAAAATTGTTTGACGTCATCCCGATCGCCCACGAAATAGAAATACTTTATGCTTTTCATCTTCATTATCCAGCTGATCATTTCCTTCGAAAAGCTTTGGGCATCAGCGTGAACAGAGTCATTTGTTGGCGCTGAACGATGATGGTTCAAGTCGAGCAGGAAAGATTCAATTTTGTTCGCTTCGGCACGCCAATAGTTGGATCGAGGCGCATAAGAATAGTTGTGTGATATACCGGGACAACGAACTTCGAATCGTTGAATACCTGGTCCAAGTAAATCGAACAGATCATAGAATTTATCATAACTCAGCTCGTTATCAAAGTAAAGTGAAAGACGAGTTAGTTTCGGAAAATTTCTTTTATAGACTTCGATTTGATCTTCATATTTGGATGCAGCGGATAACGTGATTGAATTGATTTCTCTAAGGCGTGCTATGCGAGTCAAACAATTTTCTGAAACAGTTTCCCTTCCGTCGAAATATAAGGACACAGATTTGTCATGCGGGATTTTGGAAAGAATTTTTGCGATAATTGGATCGTTTAGATTTGAAAGTTGGAACTTGAATGATTTCGATTTGTTTAGTAAATGAAGAACATTAATCGAGAAGGCGGAAATCGCGTCGTTCAATGGAAGATATTGAGCTATCTCATAAACAATATCCCAACAAAGACGAGTTGTTTCAACGAAATTGAATGCCTAAAAGAAGAACAATTTCCCCTATTGAAATGAATATTAGAAAAATGTCACCAAATCTTTTTCAATTTGATCGCAATATTCTCGAAACTGATGCAGCTCATTGAATAGGTTATCCGAGTCTACTGCTATGTTCCTGTTCACCAGTGTGTTATTCGCAGCTAATACTTTAAATTGGTATTCAGATGTTATCGTGCTATCTGTTCTATATTCAAATAGGCGCGTAATTCCAATAAGTAAAGGAAATTGTTCGATTGAGAACGTTTCGAAGAAGGAAACAGAAAACAAATTTCGCCAAATCATTTCTAGTCTAAATTACAACAAAAACTAAATGTTTGAAATCAAATCGACTCATGACCTACATTTCAGCTGTTTCGCAAGTAAACTTCCACGGCCAAACGATATAGTTCATGTTTAAGTACCTCCATATATTTTCTGAATAGCATATCGATTTGCGAAAACTTTCGTTTAACAGAATAGATCCCTCATTGTAAATATAAACCAGAATAGGACGACGCTGAAATACATGAAATTGTCTCGACATTCTCGTTTACAATAAACAATCCATTGCGACAAACCTCTTCGATTAGTGATTGGCCAAATGATATTTCACACGCTTTTGTAAGAGATTGCCCGAAGAAAATCAGGGTTAAATCATTGGGATTTCCGTCAACTGAAACAAAACTATGCGCAACTGGCAAGTCTTATAAGGAGAAAAACTACTTACATTCATCGATGTCAATTAAATCATCGAAACTATCCGAAAAGACACTGACTTGGTCTTCTGTGTCACTATCCTAACATACAGCAGTAGATACGATGTTATTTTGTTTCTCTGATTATTTTTCGAATAATGTGATAAAACAATACTCACCATTTTGATGAATTGTTTGAATGCTTCTGTGGCTACCGCTCTTTTATAAGTGAGTGACTTGAAAAAACCCTTAGGTGTGCATATTTCTCATTCTTTGTTTAGCGTTTTCATTCAACACCTTGGGCAAATATTTCTCGCGAACGTGTGAGAGAATAAAGTTTATCTTATCTTGGTGGCCGTGTTAACATAATAAATCATCCTGGGAAGTTTTCAATGGATTGTTCCGAGACACCTACCAAGATACCCATCAACATTCCAACGTGACTAAAACATTTTGTAAATTTCGCGATGATAGAAGTTGCTTTGTGATCGGGTATTGACGTCGTGATGCGTTAAATTTTTTTGGAACGTATATTTCATTGTAAAACAAGGAAATATCTGTTTTCGGGTGTGAAGAAGTATCGATTAAACATTTTCTTTCGGACTATCACGAGCAAAGTCTCTCTAAAAATCAGTATCGTATTATAGACACGTTTATCTCGTGGACTTCTTTTTTCATGCAAAACTTTAAAATGCTTCAGACACATTCTTATTTATTATTCAAATATTTAAAACGTTTGATTAGATAACACACAAAAAAATTTCCACGGAAAAAAGGTCGTTTGCGTGGCGTACATCGATCTCGTCATATTTTTGAATTAATTACTCATAATGCTACTATTCAACTAATGAATGTTCACAAACGCAGTATAATAGAACGAACAATTTGTAATTACATTCAGGACATACTGCTTATCCACACTCACCATATTTCTTTTCATTTAAAGAATGAAAATTACATTTTGGTTAAACAAAAATATTTGCTTTTTTATAATACACGACAAGATCGATCGTAATACGAGTATTTTCTCATAGCATTTATATCCTGTTGACTACACTTTATGTTGATAGCGTGTGTTATGTTATTTCTCTGTAACATATATGTATTACTGTTGGTGAGAAGAGTTCACATCTTAAACATCACTGTGCACGTTTCTTTTTCTTTGAGAACGCAAGAAAAAAGTTAATTAAAAAAACAACAGTCTTCCGTTCGCTACAGCTGTTTTTTCTTTACATTGCTTTTGCACTTTTCATCAACACCGCCTGCCTTTTCTGTTACGTCCAATGCAACATACAAGTGGTAGGTAAGCATATGGTAGGATGGAAACGAAAATATGTAAAACCTCAGTCTTCATACTTTTCAATGTTTGCTTTTGCATTCACTTTATGGACAAAGTGTGTATAAACGAGCTTTGTCCTTTTCTGTCATTGTACTCGGTACGATTGTTCGGTTTAGTATTCTGATAGAAAAGTCTGGTCGGTAGGAAAAGGTTTGCGTATTTAACATGTTAAATACGAGGATTCACAGCAGTTATATGAAAACATTTTCTCTGATTACAGCAACTTCTTTTCTGATACATTTTAGATCGTTGTGACAGAAAGTGATTATAGCAATCGCACTTCAAATATACTAAAACTTCGTTTAAATTCATCACAGATTGAACCGAAAGGTTTGCACAGAAAATTGTTACCGACGACTTTCTCAACCACATATAATCTGGAAATGACTACTCAGCATGTAGAAGAGTTAATCTGTAGTGCTCGTAAACTATATGATACAGAAGAATATCTCGCAGCGCGTGCGCTATATACTCAACTCCTTGCTTCAGATCCGTTTGATGCAAGAATGTGGCATCACCGATCAAACGCTCATCTGAAGCTTGGATATCCTGAGTTAGCGTTTACTGATGCTGTTCGTGGACTTCAGCTTCTCGATGATACGCTAGCAAAGAAAACGTTATCTCGGGAAGATCAAAATGACGCAGTACTGTTACGACTTGACGTACTATATACCTGTCTACTTACTGCTGAAGCTCTAAACAGTTTTCAAATGGCACTACAGTATATTGATCGGCTATTGGCCAACGTTCATTTACTTTCGAGTGATGCGTGCAAAGTGGTTCTCGAAAAACAAGCTACTCTTCGAAACAAGATCAGTCAGAGAATCAGCACACTGCGCGGTGCAAATGTACCTTCAGGAGTCTCGATTGACACTATTTCAAACTTGGGTACCATGCATGTAGTGAAATACCCATGGGACGTTTCCGAACCTTTCACTGCGACAAATGATTTGGAGGCTGAGCTGAAAGAACTTAATAGCGCATTTGAACCATTCGCTCCGAAATTGAAGATCGTTCCTATGTAAGTTCTGTAACACTCTCATAACTGTATCACGGCGTTCTTGTGATTCAGAATGAATCTCTGTATCCACCCATATTATTTAACTTTACGAATTTTGTAGGCCTGACAACCCAGCACTCTACACTCCAGAGCTCACATCATCTATATCATTTTCCAAAGTCGATAGACCTCAGTTGGGTATCATAGCACGAAAGAAAATCAAACCAAAAGAACGAATCTTAGATGAAGCGGGCATCTTCGTTAACAACGGATTATATGGTCCTAAATGCAATTATTGTAACGGTGTCCTATCGATCTCGGCGAGCAACTCAAACGAAATGCACAAAACAACGTGTTCAGGATGTGGAGAACGCTTTTGCAGTGTTGATTGTCTCCACTCTGCTCTGGAAACTTACCACAAAGTTCTTTGTGGGCGTGATATTTCTCACATTTTAACGTATGTTGCCAAAGGAACTTCGTGCAG
>CAJNOJ010000183.1:62594-88701 GCA_905250025.1 Adineta ricciae
GGCCATAAAAACACTCACATCGAGTTCATCGGGTAACATGACGAATGACTCGAAGAAAATAATCACTCTACTGATAACAAGTACTGGGAATAAACGAGATGCTATGCTACCGATATATATACACCGGCAACCAATGTAGGTTACCAATATCGATGAGTCCAAACTATCCTTGTTACTGGTTGAGCCCGTGTGTTGCGCAGCACGAAGTAAGAGATTGCGCGCAAAAAAGAGAAAGAGTTAAAAGATAAAAACGACTCTTACTTTGCGGCAGACGGTATTTACGCTAATTACTATTCGAATAGACAAAGAGATCGAAGACTCAAGTATAATCCTACAGGCTGTCAACGAGTCAATTTATTAGTTGATACTGTTCAGTCAGATGGTGAAAAATAGATTTTATTTGGACAAACACAGTGGCCAGAGGGCAGTCACCCTAGCTCGTTCTTTACCTTCATTCTCATTAGCATTCAAATGTAATCTATCCATTTTATGTAACTGCAGATCAAACAAAGAAGCTAACAGAGCGATTTCATTCCAATGAAAACCTTCGCTCATTGCATTTATTTCCATTACCGATAGTTCTGAACCGTCTTACTGCATGGTGCAACGATCCAAATAATCAGGACATCACGGCTAGGGCAAACAGTAAAGAACATGTAGAGCCAAGACCAATCAATTTTGGAGAGCATGAATTATGGTATAGAATAGCAGCGTGTTTCATTTTCATTGGCACACATGTACCTGGCGGCTGTGATGCATTTAAAAAAGACACCCTTCTAGTTTGAACAACTATTTATATATTCAGAGTACGATATTAGTCGTACACAACCTTAAGCGTATATATAAGTGACAAAAAAATAGTAGTGTGCGAAACGCTGTTAAAGTTATGCAGAGATGTAGAAATATAAAAGAGTTATTTAGTCTGTTTTACCAACAAAAATAGCCAATGTTAATGCCAACACTAAAGCAACTATAATATGAATGAAGAGAAGTATTCCTTTAATTCGATCAATTTTTATTTGCGCTTTATTGTATGTATCGTCGGGTGTGTTTGTATTCTCGGTAGTTATATCATAGAAGCCAGTTGTTTTGGTTTCTGCTGATGGTTTGTTTTTAGAACAATACTCTATAAGCCAGAAGAGAAAAAATATAATTGGCAGCCAGCATATCCAAGCAATAAGGATGCCCCATATTTTGTTCTTTTCAAAACTGAATTGTGTAAAGAACATGACGAGAAACATAGCAACAATGGAAAGAATCAATGCAATAAAGCCAACAATTCGATGTATATGATTGAATATGAAACGATAATGAGCATCAGGTTTACAACGATATAAGGCCATAAATGGTTGAATAACGGAAAAAACTACTACAATGATTCCAGCGATCGAGTGTGCAAATTCTCGTTTCTCGTTTCGGGATATCCATCTACCGTTTTCATACACAAGAATAAGAATAAAGGCGATCAGAGTTAAGATAGGAACACTAGTCATCAACGCACGATGTACAGTAAACCAAATGGGTTTGCCACAGACTTTAGTACCTGGCCATGCAGCTTTGAAATACCGTGGAAGAAGAATACCCGTAGAAACGAACAATATCCATGTAAAAATCATAATAATACCATGCGCTTTCATTAGAACTTTTTTACCAGAATCATCTGAATCTAAGTTACTCATGATCGTTTCTTCTCGATTCAGCTGAACAGTCTGCGTTAGTGCTTCACGTGATTTGTGTTGCATGATTTCATCTATATCGAGTCGAGTAAAGAAATTTCGTTTTCTATACAAATCACAACATACTTGAACTATCCAAATCTCCCATTGCGATCAATGGATAATACGGTGTCGCTTGTGAAAGTGAAACAATGTCACGTCGTCGACGGCCAGACGTGACAAAATTGGATAGAGTAAATTCACAATAAGTCGTTCCATCTTCAACTTTTTGCAAAGTTACGTTGAATGTACCACCAGGATTGGATATCGTGCTGGCTGATACTGGCGGTGAATGACCACTTGGATTTATACGACGATCAAGTAAAACTGAACCATCAGCTAAGTGTCGGCACATGAATACATGATCTTCACCCTGCAGAGATTCAAAGTTATTTTCATTCCAATAAAAGAAATTTTTGGCTCCTACCATATTTTGATCCAATGAAAGGCCTAAAGCAAACCATTGTGATGTTTTCAAATCATTCATTCGCATTCTCACGATTGTTACGCCGTCGTTATATGTCCAAGAGATTTGAACGCTAGAAATACTCTTTGTCGTTGTCACGGTCTCAGTGCTTGTTGCTGTCGTTGTCACCGTGGTAGTACTTGCCACTGTCGCGGAAGTACTATTCATGGAAGCTGTTGTATTCGTCTAACAGAAATTTCACAACAACATGTTCCGTTTTCAATCGAATGAATTTTACTTGTCGAGGCGTCAGTGTCAGATTGTAACAACTCACATATATGTTACTATATGATTCGACAATTGTTACTCTAAATATAAACTATGTCATTACTTTGTATTCTAAACGCTAACGATATGTTACTGTATGATAGTACTCGTGTTAGTTGTTGTAGATGGCGGATACCAAAGTGCTTCAACAGATGATTTCAAATCTCTCGAATTGTGTGTAATACCCGTATTCGGTACTGTACTACAATTCACTATTCTCGTCGTGGAACTCACAACGGCCCATGTGCCAACAATATCTCCGGTTGTTGCAGCTTTTGCCACTAGTAGAACACCTTTGAATGAAGCTGAGCTATTAACGGTCACTATCAAACCGAACAAAAACAAATGAACCTAAGATCTTTTGACAGTCAAACAAACTTACGACGAACAACATCATTTACATCGTATTGTAACTTATCAGATTGAATTGTATAGTTTGATGAACATGCTTGAGAAGCATATCCGTGACCAGGTGTCATCGTTTGACATGCATAATTCGGTGCACCAGTTGGATAATTGTAGCCATATTTGATAGAGATTAAAGCAAAAACAACGAAGTGGAAGACGAATGATGGCATTCGAAGAAGAAACTTCAGAAATTTTTGCTTTCACTTGTGTATGCCTGATCGGCAAGAAGTTGTTTGTGTAATGAAAGAGCACAAAAAATAAATTTAATCAGTTCTACGACACGCTGACAACTTCGCAAATACAAACTACTCATCGACTGTGAACATTTTCTTTCGTTCTGTACAAGCTTTTTTGACAAAAAAGGCGTCATGGAGAAATTTTGTTTTCTTCTCATTGTTATTTTACTTGGATGGTCGAAACGGTGCATCACAATTCTTTCGTCACCTAAATGAAAAAAAATCGCATGATCGAAAGTCACGTGCTAAAGAACGATTAAACGAAGAAGTGTTAATCCACCATATAAACCTAACAGAATTGTAATTACTTCAAAAAACATGTAATTTCGGTATCACATAGTCAGAAATCTATCATGATGCCTACACGATTGGAATACACAGAATCGAGATGCACATTGTCTAGCAATCTGAGCTGGAAATTCGCTCGATACGATGAGTTTCAACGATTTCAAAGTTTCATTAGTCGAATACATAATGCATTGAGGAAAGCTGTTGGAAATAAACATAAACGTCGAATAAATACGTATTACATTCTCTCAAATGTTTCTCCATATTTTATTCGAGAAAAAAACTCTTCAAACTTGAAATAGACATCCTCTATAAACTTGATCTTCTACATAATCTTCTACATATTTTCCTGACTCTAATCTTTCATTATTTTTCTCTTTTAACAATTGTTCATTGGGATCCTGATTAATCACAATAATCCACGAGTGGATCTGCGCCGGTGTGTGCACACAAAATTCATCTGCACCCAGTGGATGTGCGTAGTAAATCGTATCATATTTCTCTTTAGAACGCCATTCCTTGGGATCAGTTATTCGTTTGGTTTTTCCCAGATTAACTTTTGCACAGATATATGCACCAAATTGATTTGCTTTAAATTCTGTGTGGTTCAGCGATGTCGCGAAATATATTCCCGGCCCAATCCAGCCATCAGATGACGCTCTCAAATTATCCTGTGCAATCAACGATGCAAATTTGTGACTAGTTTGATGAAAACCGACGACCGTTTGATTGTCTTCAGTTTGCTCCGGTGGATATCTCGTATTACCAGAATGATACATAATGACATGATAAAGATTTCTCGATGTGCAATTGTTGCCCTTGGCACAACGAGAATTCTGCCAATGACTTGTCTGTTGATCATTGGTTATTGATAGTGGTAAGAAACCTAAATGACGCTGACCATACTGTGGTTTTCTGTTTTGTGCCGTAACCGGTCGATAATGAAACCACAAACGATAATAATGTAAGAATTCCACAAGTAATAGGATCAACGCAGGAACCAATGAAAATGCAGCAAGAATGGCATAACCCAATCCAATCGGACTGTATCGATTAGCGCAGACGCAAGCGAGAATGAAAGCAACAAATCGCATGATTTCGAAAAGGATTAAGATGAACAGGCGTGTCAAGAGAACAAGTTGAGGATGTTCAAGATAACACTCACAACGAATGCAAGTCAATGTAGAGAAGTTCCATGCGAATGTTTGAGAGCAACAAGCAACTCGTTCTCGATCAGATTCGAATAGAATCGGACCAATATAACGAAGTGAGACGTAACATAAATTGGCGACAAATGTTAGAAATGACGAACCCAACTCGATTAATAGAATGATCACTGAGAAACTTATCGAATCGCTTTTAGCTGATGATAAGTCTGTGCACAACACGATAAAACGGATGATGAAAAATATTGTGCAAATCGTATGGAGCGTTACTAAATAACGAAATCGTTTCAGATCGTCTTTCAGCCACATGAGAATTCAACTAAATATTTTTATGTCAAATGTAAAATGCAAATGTCTCAAAAATTCTCTTTTTTGCAGCGAAAGAGAAACTAACAACAAGTTGGAGAAATCCATAGAAACGGACGGAAGAAGAAAAATGCAGTTATTTGAAAGTAAAAATTTCAGAGAATCGACTAGGAACACACAACATGGTTTCGATTTGTCGCTCTCCGATTAATTGTTACAATGATAAAACACGATGCAAAACTATGTTTGTTTTTCATATCTTCGATCTGATATTCTTTATCATTCGATTTAGCTTGGTTTGTAATGACATTTCGAAGAAAGTTTCTCAAACAATGCCTTTTCTCATTCCAATCTTAATCTTTGATCTANTAAAAATTTCAGAGAATCGACTAGGAACACACAACATGGTTTCGATTTGTCGCTCTCCGATTAATTGTTACAATGATAAAACACGATGCAAAACTATGTTTGTTTTTCATATCTTCGATCTGATATTCTTTATCATTCGATTTAGCTTGGTTTGTAATGACATTTCGAAGAAAGTTTCTCAAACAATGCCTTTTCTCATTCCAATCTTAATCTTTGATCTACTCGGTTCGATTCCAATCATTTTCTGTAATTTTATTTATTTTATTATGCGTTGTTGTGTTCAACCAAGTATGAACTTGAAAACATCGGGTGAATTTTGTTGGCGATTGGGAACCATGACATGCTTTCGATTCGATGCTCATCAGAATCGTCCACAAATGATTTTGCTGATGCGAATTTTTATCATTCTTGTTTCGTTTATCTTACGATTCATGTGCTTCGTCATTGGTGCATCATGCTCAGCTCGTTTTCAATCTCAATGCACGGCTTATGCTGTTATTGCCGGCTTTGCAATCGTATCATCAATAATCGTTGTTATTGTTGAGTTCGTCCATTTTTTTCGCCTGTGGAATTACAACCCAACCGATAACCGAAATAGCAAAGGTCGGAGTTATAATGTGGTATCGGAACCAAAAATGTTACAGAAAACCCATCGTCGACATCTTCGTTTTATTGATAAGTCGTTGTTAAATGATGAAAACTCGGAAGGTTTTCGACATTCAAGGTGTAAACAAGAGATGAGTTGTCAAAGTCAAAGTCTTCATCATTATTTGTTGTATCATTCGCTTGAACATCATAACATTCCTGATTTTTCTGCCTTAACCGATGCAGAAAAGAAGTGCTTTATTGCCTTTTATCAAACAACCTCGGATGATGCATATCTTATTGCTCAAAACGGTTTTCCTTACGGGTCAGATCCATCAAATACATTCAAAGATTATTTGCATCTACGAAAAGACATCTTCTTTGCTCGAAAATGTGATTATTCAACAGCAGAAGCAATCATTTGTGTACAATTGAATCTAGGAAGAGTGTTAACGCTTCCGAATGTCACAAACGTTGATGAATTGAATGTATACTTTACAAAAGCAGACGGACAATACGATACAGTTTATGCTTCGTATACAGAACGAATCTATTTACGAGTACCTGATCAGATTGAACGATGGATTATAACGATTACTTCAAAAGGAAAAATTACGGATAATCTCGATGGAAATTTCTATCGACCTTGCGTATGAAAGACTCTTTTTCTTCGAATAAATCAATTGACAAAGTATATTGACATTCGTAACCATGTCACGTTTTTAACTGTGTTTTTATCAACGGTAGGAAGTGATAGATTTCCAACTTGATTTCGTTGCTTAGCATTTTTGGATTAATGAATATATTACACATACGTCAATCGTGTTTGAAGTTCTTTTTCTTTCTATTCTATCTTCAAATTAGTGACAGGTCAAATGTTTTGTTGAGGTACGTTCGCGCTCGCACTTTCGAACGTACTTTTTGTGATAAGAAAAGAACGCAAATAAAACGAATGCATAGAATACATTTTTATCGACATTTTTATTTTCCTACATGTTGAATTATGTAAGCATAGTATAGAATGTTTATCACCATTATTCTACTGAGTGTTGCTATTTGCTTGATCGTTACTTATTTATACAAAATAAAGTCTTCCTATGACTATTTTCGACGTCGAAATATTCCTGGTCCACCACCACAATTCTTTTTCGGTCATTATTTAACGCTGTGGAATGTTCCGTTCTATTCACGTCAGCTTCAAAAATGGACACAGCAATATGGCAACATCTATGGTCTATTCGAAGGAACACGTCCAGTGTATGTTGTATCTGACGTTGATTTCTTGCAAGAGGTTTTTGTTAAACAATTTTCATCGTTCCATTCGCGTCGACGACCTTTTATCACTCGTATTTTAAAAGGTAATCGAGCTCATCTGTTTTCCGCTCAGGCGGATCAGTGGAGACGCCAACGTCATGTGATCAATCCAACGTTTTCAGCAGCCAAACTGAAAATGATGGCACCGCTAATCAATCAATGTATTGAATCATTCATGAACAAAGTCAATGACATGAATGGCGCAGATTTCAATATCTATGCATTATACAAACGGATGACTATGGATGTTATATGTAAGTATAATGTTCTATACTAACTTTCTGAAATCTAATAGGTTGATCTAGGTCGTTGTGCATTTGGTATTGACGTTGATATGCAAAACGATTTAGACAATATCTATATGAAAAAGTCGATTGCTTGCTTTGAAATCGATGTAGAAAAACTGTCTATTGTCAAATTATCGAACGTGATGCCATTTCTCATTCCATTTTTAACTCAAATTTTCAAGTTTGGTCTATTTGTTCAAAGAACGACTCAAAAATGGTCATCAAATATGCTACCTGAAAATGACGGTCTGCCTGCAACCTGGTTGATCGAACGATTAGAAGAACTTCTTAAGCAAAGGCTATCTTCCGAAAGTAAGCGCACTGATTTGCTTAAGTTAATGTTGGATGCGGCCACAGAAGAAGAAATCAAGGTAAGAGACGTAGTAGATTTTTTGTTCATGATTTATTCTATCGCGTACGAACAGGATGATACATCAGAAGAACTGTCATCGAAGAAACTACACTACAATGAAGTCGTTCTCAACATATTCTTGTTTATGCTCGCTGGCTTTGAAACTACCTCTAATACTTTAGCATTTGCAACATTTGCCCTCGCAACAACGCCGCATGTTCAAGACAAACTACAAATGGAGATCGACGAAATTTGGGAGGATGACATCGATAAGCTTGACTATGATACTGTAGCCAACATGACATATTTGGATATGTTCGTACGGGAAGTTCTTCGGATGTATGGCATATCGAGTCAAGCGATAACCCGAGAATGTAATACATCAGTGAATATATGTGGTCATCAAATTGATAAAGGTTAGTGTGAATATATTGATCAAACCGTATACAGTCAAGAACAAATGATTTATCTTTAGGTTGCGTGATTCTGCCGGATGTTTATTCTGTTCATTACAATGCTGATCTTTGGGGACCGCAAGATCCAAATATTTTCGATCCCGAACGACATTCAATCAAGCGTCATCCTCTTGCCTATCTAGCATTTGGTATGGGACCTCGAAATTGTGTGGGAATGCGGTTTGCTCTGATGGAATTGAAAATGTGCTTAGTACNAAAACGGTTTTCCTTACGGATCAGATTCATCGAATCAATTCAAAGATTATTTGCATCTTCGAAAAGACATCTTCTTTACTCGAAAATGTGATTATTCAACAGCAGAAGCAATCATTTGTGTACAATTGAATCTAGGAAGAGTGTTAACGCTTCCGAATGTCACAAAAGTTGATGAATTGAATGCATACTTTACAAAAGCAGACGGACAATACGATACAGTTTATTCCTCGTATACAGGACGAATCTATTTACGAGTACCTGATCAGATTGAACGATGGATTATAACGATTACTTCAAAAGGAAAAATTACGGATAATCTCGATGGAAATTTCTATCGACCTTGTGTTTGAAAGACTTTTTTTTCTCCGAATAAATCAATTGACAAAGTATATTTGCATTCGCAGTCATGTGACGTTTTTAATTGTGTTTTTATTAACGGTAGAAAGTGACAAATTTCCAACTTAATTTTGTTGCTTATCATTTTTGTATTGACGAATATATTACACATACGTCAAGCGTGTTTGGAGTTCTTTTTTTTTGTATTCTACCTTCAAATTAGAAACATGTCAAATGTTTTGCTGAAGTACGTTCGCGATCGCACTTTCGAACGTACTTTTTGTGATAAGAAAAGAACGCAAATAAAAGGAATGCATAGAATACATTTTTATCGACACTTTTATTTCTCTACATATGTTGAATTGTGTAAGCATAGTATAGAATGTTTATCACCATTATCCTACTGACTGTTGCTATTTGTTTGATCGTTACTTATTTATACAAAATAAAGTCTTCCTATGATTATTTTCAACGCCGAAACATTTCTGGTCCATCACCACAATTCTTTTTCGGTCATTATTTAACACTGTGGAATGTTCCATTCTATTCACGTCAACTTCAAAAATGGACACATCAATATGGCAATATTTATGGTCTTTTTGAAGGAACACGTCCAGTGTATGTTGTATCTGACGTTGATTTCTTACAGGAGGTTTTTGTTAAACAATTTTCATCGTTCCATTCGCGTCGACGACCTTTTATCACTCGTATTTTAAAAGGCAATCAAGCCCATCTGTTTTCCGCTCAAGCGGATCAGTGGAGACGCCAACGTCATGTGATCAATCCGACGTTTTCAGCAGCAAAACTGAAAATGATGACACCGTTAATCAATCAATGCATTGAATCATTAATAAAGAAAGTCAATGATATGAATGGCGCAGATTTCAATATCTATGCATTATACAAACGGATGACTATGGATGTTATATGTAAGTATTATGCTCTAATAGACTATCGTTCTGAAATCTAATAGGTTGATCTAGGTCGTTGTGCATTTGGTATTGACGCTGATATGCAAAACGATTTAGACAATATTTATATGAAAAAGTCGATCGCTTGCTTTGATATCGATGTAGAAAAACTGTCTATTGTCAAATTATCGAACGTGATGCCATTTCTCATTCCATTCTTGACTCAAATTTTCAAGTTTGGTCTATTTGTTCAAAGAACGACTAAAAAATGGTCATCAAATATGCTATCTGAAAATGACGGCCTACCTGTAACCTGGCTGATTGAACGATTAGAAGAACTTCTTAAGCAACGGCTATCTTCCGAAAGTAAGCGCACTGATTTGCTTAAATTAATGTTGGATGCAGCCACTGAAGAAGAAATCAAGGTAAGAGACATAGGAGATTTTTTCTTCATGATTTATTCTATCGCGTACGAACAGGATGATACATCAGAAGAATTGTCATCGAAGAAACTACACTACAATGAAGTCGTTCTCAACATATTAGTGTTTATGCTCGCTGGCTTTGAAACCACCTCCAATACTTTAGCATTTGCAACATTTTCCCTCGCAACAACGCCGCATGTTCAAGATAAACTGCAAATGGAGATCGACGAACTTTGGGAGGATGGCATCGATAAGCTTGACTATGATACTGTAGCCAACATGACATATTTGGATATGTTCGTACGGGAAGTTCTTCGGATGTATGGCATATCGAGTCAAGCGATAACCCGAGAATGTAATACATCAGTGAATATATGTGGTCATCAAATTGATAAAGGTTAGTGTAAATCTATTGAGCAGACCGTATAGAGTCAAGAACAAATGATTTATCTTTAGGTTGCGTGATTCTGCCGGATGTTTATTCTGTTCATTACAATGCTGATCTTTGGGGACCGCAAGATCCAAATATTTTCGATCCCGAACGACATTCAGTCAAGCGTCATCCTCTTGCCTATCTAGCATTTGGTANTGTGGTCATCAAATTGATAAAGGTTAGTGTGAATATATTGATCAAACCGTATACAGTCAAGAACAAATGATTTATCTTTAGGTTGCGTGATTCTGCCGGATGTTTATTCTGTTCATTACAATGCTGATCTTTGGGGACCGCAAGATCCAAATATTTTCGATCCCGAACGACATTCAATCAAGCGTCATCCTCTTGCCTATCTAGCATTTGGTATGGGACCTCGAAATTGTGTGGGAATGCGGTTTGCTCTGATGGAATTGAAAATGTGCTTAGTACGTCTGTTGCGTTTGTATACAGTTAAAGCTGGTGCAAAATTCCAAGAAGGCATGACTCTAACAGAAAAATTCATCATTACACCAGAAGCTGTCAATATACGTTTAGAAAACAGACATACATAGATCTTGTATACTGTATATCTGAAGTTCTATGTTGAAATTAAAAAGTGAAGACGTGATTTGTTTTGTGGAAATAATTCAAAAGATATCAGCATAAAGGCATCCAGCTCCACCTCCTGTTTGCTCTAACCAAAAAGAAACATTGTAATAATCTCCAATATTGGCAGTAAAAGATTGAAATAGATATTCAAAACCCTTTGTACAATTATCCATGAAGCAATTACTGCCCGAGCCTGAGTGACAACCACTACTGATTATTCGTCCTTGACTGCTGCCCTGACACGTTGACGAATTTGTTACAGTCCAACTAACTGGCGATGATATTGAGTTTTCAAAGCTCGGGTTGCTAAGTAACTCCACAGATGAGTTCTTGTAATCAGTAACGGAAACACCATCCAGGAAAGAACAATCTGCTGGGCCATTGTCAAATATAAATCGAAGAGTCGGTGCTAAACTCGTTGCTAAATACGTGTATGAAAATTGAAACCAACTGGTCGGTCCACTCTGTGTTAAAAGAAAGCCAAAGTCTGATTGCGCACATTTAGATACTACAATGAATTTGTATAAAAAAAGACGCTTTCTACCCTTTTGTTACTTTACCAGTTGTTGATGTTGCTAGAAGAATAGGAAATGAGCACTAGTTAGATATTTTAGAAAGGAAAAAGCGACATTAAACGCACTTGTGACCGAGGTAGTGGTCGTTTGCGAAGTGGCTAGAATCAACTAGAATTTACTAAGTGACGATTTGACAAGGTGATACATTACAACTGGTGGAGGTTGTCTTTGAAGTTGTGCTAGTTGTTGCAGTAGTGCTGGAAGTGCTAGTCGTTGATGCTAGAGAACAGCCGATATTTTAGATTTTTTTTCAATACACAGTGCATCTGCTTCAGTTTCATAACTTACAACTCGAGGTGCTCGTAGAAGATGAACTGGTGCTGGTTGTAGTTTGAGTTGTCGTTGTGGTCGTTGTAGCAGCTATAGATATTTGAATAAAAAAGACTTTCTTTCTATGAACCTGACGCTTTTACTTACTTGTTACTGTCGTCGATGAAGTACTGCTCGTCTTCGTTACTTTTGTCATTCATAGAATAAGGATTAGAAATGTGTGAAAAGAATAGGAGAGCACTCACATAAATCCAATTCAAGCAAAATACTAGCAAGTGCACATAATAGTAAAACGACTATCAACCCCACACAAAGTAGGCAACAAGCTCGGCGGAATATACATGATCTAGGTAATTGATAAATACGATGAAAATAGTAAAGTGATCAATATTACCGTCTATTTCTTCTTCGTTTTCTTTTCAATTCTTCGTCATTCGTTGGTGCCCAGGTATCATCGCTATTTCTGTCCATACTTTTGGGCTAGAAGAAAAAACCATAACAACACTAACAAAATGAGTAACTACAGTAAGCACCAAACAACTGACCCACGGAAGTGAAGCGTTCGGAATATCTCGCCCTTGTGTCATGGACATTCTGTTTGGATTCGCATGTTGAATCCGAGATTGATATAGAGACAAAGAGGTGCGCGCGAATTGCATGTTTGAATCTCTTCTTCTGAGACACGAAAATTCTACATTAATAAATAGATTCTCAGTGTTTTAAATTTATACAGAATTGGAAAAAGGTAAAACAAAAAGTACCTGATACCATTGTAGTGCACGAATAATTAATCTTCCATTGGATAAATTTGATACAGAAAATGTCGACGTATTTTTCATCCGGAGGCATCCGTAGATAAGTTAAACCTTGGACTATAAAATCTGCTATGAACCTGTAATCGAACAATGATAAAAATTCTGTAAAGAACCAATTTTGGGGTTTTCGTATAATATCTTACAACTTCATGTGTATTTTTTCAAACAATACATTTCATTTGTACATATTCTGCCCGAGTGAAGCCTCACCAAATTCACTCCTAATAAATATTTTATATGCAAAGGGAAAGCCTTACTACTTACATGATTGAAATATCATGATTCATTGCGAGCATATACTCAAAGTTGCAATAAAGAAAATTTTATGTAGAATCGTCTGTTTTCGTAATCTAGTTGACAACAGTAGGAAGTCTGATGATGCGATTCTTGAATGCAAATTCATTTCGAATGTAACTGAGAAGGTATTGCAACTACAGACAATAAGACCAAAGGTGACCTGTTTGATGCATTTCTTTCAAAATTAAAATTTCGCTATTTTCAATATTTACAATCCAATAGCTACTGATGTTTCTTCGGCTCCTTATTGTGTTGTATGTCCAAGAAAAACAATTTCGAACTAGTCTTATCTGTTGGGACTGATCAATACGTATATCTTTGTCTGAATATTTTCAAGTAAACCAAAGTCCTTGTTAGAAAATACAATGAGTTAGGGTACTCATAGCTCTGAAAGTATCTGGTAGACAAGATTTTTCGTCGAGATCAATTTCTGATAACCCGTTTTCACGGTCCGTCGTCGTAATACAAAAAGCACTTATTTTAAAACGTCTAATTTACATTAAAATCCATATTTCTCTCTACTTTAGAAGTTCCTACTCAATCCTAATCTAACAGCAGCCAGTTTAACTTAACATCTATCTAAAAGAAACTGGTTTTTATAAACAAAACTAGAGCAGAATTTGGTTAATCTGATGAAATGCTTGTCATCATTCACCATTCTTAATTGTCTTTCACTTGAATACGATTGTTATGTCATTGCTCTACGATGCTCAACAATTTACCATCTACGCTAGTTATTTCCTTCTTATCGTCGGTATTATCGGCACTGTAATTAACATTTTAGTATTCTCTCGAGTGTCTATCTACCGTACCAGCCCTTGTACATTTTATTTTCTTGTCGGTTCAATAGTTAACGTTTTTCACATACTACTGAATTGTTCAAGTACATGGTGCACAATACAACAGTATTTCCTAATTTTGCATGCGATAAGTTCCGTGACGATTTCTCGTCTGGTCACCATCGATCAGTATCTGATTACATTCAGCAGGGAGTATCTCCAACATTGTAGTCAAATAATATGACCATATCGAATTGTGGTCATTGTTTTTATTATTTGGTGCATTCATGGAATTCCTGTTTTCAAATTCTTTGATCTTTCGCCTGTTACTAACATATGTATGAATTTGAATGCTAACTACGAAGTCTACCGATTGTTGTACTTAATTGGCATTATTTATGCGATACCGGTGAGTATCATGATCATATTTGGATGTTTGGCATATCGTAATATTCATCAAAGAATTAAGCTTGCCGAACTATACAGATTGACCGGCAGTTAAATTTTGTCTCCTCTGTTCTCTCGATGACATCATATCTATACTAAGCTGTATGTTCATTGACATTTTTATTATAAGTTTTATTGGTATTTAACATTACAGGGAAGTTGCTATGCATTGTTAATATCATCAAAACGTTTCCGACAACGAGTAAAACAACAAAATCAAATCTCACCAAGTTAAATTTACGGCAACTGGAATATGATATAAAAGCAGATTCACTTTCCTTGATGAAACTATGAATTAATTATTCTTACGCATTTTCTAAGCACGACAACGAAAAGAAATTTTAATTATCTATCTTTGTGGATGACACTTTTAGATTATGATCACTAGCAGTTCTTAAATATTTATGAGATTTTTGAATATTTAACTCTGATGTTTACTCCTGTCGTTTCTACAAACTACGACAAAAAATATATTCGACTGCATATCGATACATGTTTCATCCATTCTCTGATTAAATAAACTAGAAAGTGTCAATTATCGACCAGATACAATCTTTTACTCAAATTGACATACTCTACGTTCCACATTTTTTATTAGTTCCGGAAGATTCTGATACATTATCATCTGGCGTTTGTGACAGAAAGACTCTGTCAAAAGTTGACAACTTTATCCACGTTAAACAGAACTTCTGAACTGAGAATGCCAACTGAAGTTAGTATGTCAAAGTAAGTATAAGTAGAAACATGTGTGAAAAGGAACGATCCCTACTGTGTTTTTTGCGACGTACTAAATGTATGTAGTTTTTATTGTTAGTAAATCAATATAGTGACCATGTCATTAGTGTACGATGCTCAACAATTCACGCTCTATGTTGGTTATTTCCTTCTTTTTGCCGGTGTCATTGGTAATGGAATCAATATTTTAATCTTTACAAAAGTACGTGTTTATCGCACGACTTCTTGTACATTTTATTTTCTTATTGGTTCAATCGACAACATTCTATACATATTATTCAACGTTACACTTCGTATTCTAGGCGTTGGATACAATATAAATGTTACGGATAGATCAAGCGCGTGGTGCAAAGCGCGACAATACTTGATTGTTGTACCTGCTGTTCTATCTATAGGTTGTTCATGTTTAGCCACTGCCGATCAGTTTTTCATAACATCAAGAAATGCTTCTCTTCGAAGATGCGGTGATATAGGATGGGCTCATCGAATTATCATAATAGCTATCATTCTAAGCTTTTTGCATGGCATTCCTGTTCTTCTATTCTTCGATATTTCACCAATTAGTAATAATTGCTTGAATCTGAGCGCTGGATATAGAATCTATCAACTAGTTTATCTAATCGGCGTAATTTGTTTGATACCCGTTCTGATCATGATCATATTCGGATGGTTAACATATCATAACATTCATCAAACAATGAACTTGGCTGAACTACAAGTTGACCGTCAGCTAATTCGAATGACTCTCATTCATGTTATACTTGTTACGATTAGTTTACTTCCATATGGTATTTATACGACATACAGCTTACTCACCAGTAGTATTGTCAAAAATTATGATCGACAGTTTCAAGAATATTTAGCCTCTTCGATTCTTTCATTGGTGACTTACTTTTACAATGCGGTATGTGAATCAATCTTCTGTTGAATAATTACACTGATGATTGTAGGGAAGTTGTTATGCATTTTTTATGTCATCAAAACGTTTTCGTCAAAAAGTGAAGGAACAACTACTTTTTTGGCAATCAAAAAATCAAATAACACCGCACTAACAGTTTATCTTACATTGCACGTCCGAATGGTTTATCTTCATGAGAGCAAAACTATATATGATGTCGTCTGACTATCAACATTGGAATTTGTTGTTGTTGTAGATTTATTGCGTTGTTACCAAAACATGCAGTCTTGATCTTCTTCACGATTTCTGGTAAGCTGATTAAACAAATGAATGGCGTCAATAATGGTACGAGGTACCCGGCGTACAAAAAGTAAAGCGCATTCTCAGTAACCAGAAAGGATGGGTCAATCCAGAGACGAATCAATACAAAAAGTGTTATGGGTAAATAGATGCTGAGAAAAAGAAGAGAAATAGAGAGTAATTGACTGACCAGTTTACGAGTAATCCGCCATGTATGAATATGTTGAATCTTATATTTTTGGTAAACGACTCGTATGATGAGAAGATCGTTGATAGCGATAGTAGTTAGAATAGGTATAGCCGAGCTCAATATCCAATCGACTGCTCCAATTACATCTTCATAGGCATAACATGCGCCCATGCACCACAACTGAGTATAATCAACATGTTGTTGACATGGATAGAAAAAAATGAATACCGTGTACCAGATACCATAAGAAATGGTCGGTAGAGCGAGCGGAGTATAATGTTTAAGATGAGAATTTACGAGATTCCGATGGAAAATGAATAAATATCGTTGGATGGATGTTACTGCCATCATCCAGAAACTGGTCGTGTAAGGAAAAAAGTTGACAAATACCCAGTAGATGCAAAGCGAGTAAACAGCTGGAGTAAGTTGACCAAAATAAAGATAAACGAGTGTAATCGGTAATTCAACGGTAACAACCAAGAAATTACAAAACAGTAGACATATTATACTATAAAATCAATCATGTTCAGTTCTAATGAGTTGATATCAATAACAAAAATACTTACGCGTGATTATGTTTTTTGGCGCGTAATTCCGACAAACGAATAAAGTAATAAAATATAGTCAAACTACAGAGAGCAGAAGGAACTTGACAAGTGATCAAAAAGCTGAACTTTACTCTTCGAGTGAACGGTGTTTCTAACGCTGAAGAACCGATAGTGTCATTAGTCGCAATGGATTTTGCCATTTCTGAAATAAAATCTTTCATTAGACATGTTATTTCTATATTCTATAGTTCAATCATAGAATAGACATGGAAATACAATGTTCCTGATGATAGCGAATGAACGTGACATTTTAATTCTATACATGATTAAAGCGATGTCCAGCTGTGCTCTCCCATTAATGATGCACAGAAATGAAGTCAGCATATGGATCAGCACCAAGGGTAGTTTGAAAAAAAAAACATCTATTTTCAGATTTGATAAGCATAATCAATGATATTATAGATGTGTACATGTGTTATTCAAAACAAACGGAGTTCTATACAAAAAAAAATACATATTTTCAAAATAAAATTAGTTCTTATTAGTGAGAAATTTCTGAATTCGATGATTGCGAAAATCAGCAACGTATAAATCGCCCTGTCGATCGAGTGCTAAACTCGTAGGATAATCGAATTGATTGGCTGCTTCACCTTTTCCATTACCACCAACAATAATTTCACCTTTTTTCGAGTCTTTCGACCACCGGACGACTCGATTATTACCGGCATCAACAATATAGACGTTATCCGATTTGTCGACTACAATACCCGCTGAATCTCTTAATTGTGTTAGAAGATTTCCTTGCCCTTGTCCACCAGCGACAACAATACCTTCTTTGGCGTTCTTGCTCCATTTCATCACACGATGATTTAAATGATCGGAGACATAAATTGATTCATCTTTATCAACAAAGAAATAAATCGGATAGTTCAATTGATTCAGTTGATTTCCTTTTCCATTGCCACCAGCAACAATAATTCCTTTAGCAAACTCATTCGACCATTTTCTTATTTCATTATTAACATAATCCGAAACATAAAGATTTCCTTGGCTGTCCATTTTCAAACCACCGCAATCGACATCAGGTATAACTATNGTCAAGAACAAATGATTTATCTTTAGGTTGCGTGATTCTGCCGGATGTTTATTCTGTTCATTACAATGCTGATCTTTGGGGACCGCAAGATCCAAATATTTTCGATCCCGAACGACATTCAGTCAAGCGTCATCCTCTTGCCTATCTAGCATTTGGTATGGGACCTCGGAATTGTGTAGGAATGCGGTTTGCTCTGATGGAATTGAAAATGTGTTTAGTACATCTGTTGCGTTTGTATACAATTAAACCTGGTGCAAGATTCCAAGAAGGCATGACTCTAACAGAAAAATTCGTCATTACACCAGAAGCTGTCAATATACGTTTAGAAAACAGACATGCATAGATCTTGTATACTGTATATTTGAAGTTCTATATTAAAATTGAAAAGTGAAAACGTGGTTTGTTTTGTAGAAATAATTCAAAAGATATCAGCATAAAGACATCCAGCTCCGCCCACTTGATCGACCCAAAAAGAAACATTGTAATAGTCTCCAATATTTGCAGCAAAAGATTGAAATATATATTCATAACCGTTCTTACAATGATCCAGGAAGCAATTACTACCGGAGCCTGAATGACAACCACTATTGGTTACTAGCCCTTGAGTGCTACCCTGACATGTTGACGAATTTGTTACAGTCCAACTAACTGGCGATGGTATTGAGTTTTCAAAGCTAGGGTTGCTAAGTAATTCCACCGATGCGTTATTGTTGTCAGTAACGGAAACGGCATCTAAGTAGGAATAGTCTGCTGGACCATTATTGAATATAAACCGAAGAGTCGGCGCTGTACTCGTTGCTAAATACGTGTATGAAAACTGAAACCAATTGGTCGGTCCATTCTGTGTTAAAAGGCTACCCAAGCCACTCATCGCACATTTAGATACTACAATGAATTTGTATTAAAAAAAGACGCTGTCTTCTCTTCTGTTACTTTACCAGTTGTTGATGTTGCTAGAAGAATAAGAAATGAGCACTAGTTAGATATTTTAGAAAGGAAAAAGCGACACTGAACGCACCTGTGACCGAGGTGGTGGTCGTTTGCGAAGTGGCTAGAATTAACTAGAATTACTAAGTGACGATTTGACAAGACGATACATTACAACTGGTGGAAGTTGTCTGTGACGTTGTGCTAGTTGTTGCAGTAGTGCTGGAAGTGCTAGTCGTTGATGCTAGAGAACAACCGATGTTTTAGATTTTTCTCAATACACAGTGCGTCTGCTTCGGTTTCATAACTTACAACTCGAGGTGCTCGTAGAAGATGAGGTGGTGCTGGTTGTAGTTTGAGTCGTCGTTGTGATCGTTGTAGCAGCTATAGATAATTGAACAAAAAATACTTTCTTTCGATGACCATGACGCTTTTACTTACTTGTTACAGTCGTCGATGAAGTACTGCTCGTCTTCGTTACTTTTGTCATTCATAGAATAAGGATTAGAAATGTGTGAAAAGAATCGTAGAATACTCACACAAATCCAATTCAAGCAAAATACTTGCAAGTGCACATAAGAGAAAGACGACTATCAAGCTTAGGCAAAGTAGGCAACAAGCTCGACGGAATATACATGCTCTAGGTAATTAATAAATACGATGAAAATATCAAAATGGTCAATATTACCGTCTATTTCTTCTTCTTTTTCTCTTCAATTCTTCGTCATTCGTTGGTGCCCAGTTATTATCGCTATTTCTGTCCATACTTTGGGGCTATAAGAAAAAAACCATAACAACACTAACAAAATAAGTAGCTATAGTAAGCAATAAACAACTGACCCACGGAAATGAAGCGTTCGGAATACTCCGTCCTTGTGTCATTGACATTCTGTTTGGATTCGTATGTTGAATCCGAGATTGATATGGAGGCAAAGAGGTGCGCGCGAATTGCATATCTGAATCTCTTCTTCTGAGACACGAAAATTCTACATTAATAAATAAATTCTCCGTGTTTTTAATTTATACCGAATTGGAAAAAGGTAAAACAAAAAGTACCTGATACCATTGTAGTGCACGAATAATTAATCTTCCATTGGATAAATTTGATACAGAAAAACTCGACGTATTTTTCATCCGGACGCACTCGTAGATAAGTTAAACCTTAGACTATAAAATCTGTTGAGAACTTGTAATCGAGCAATGATAAAAATTCTATAAAGAACCATTTTTGGGATTTTCGTATGATATCTTACAACTTCATTTGTACATTTTCTGTCCGGGTGAAGCCTCACTACTTACATGATTGGAGTATCATAAGTCATTGCGAGCACATACTCACAAAGTTGCAATAAAGAAATTTTTATGTAGAATCGTCTGTTGTCGTAATCCAATTCACAACAATAGGAAGTCTGATGATGCGATTCTTGAACGCAAATTCATTTCGTATGTAGCTGAGAAGGTATTGCTGCTACCGAAAATAAGATAAAAAATGACCTGTTTGATGCATTTCTTTCAAAATTAAAATTTCGCTATTTTCAATATTTACAATCCAATAGCTGCTGATGTTTCTTCGGCTCCTTATTGTGTTGTATGTTGAAGAAAAAGAACTTAGAACTAATCTTAACTGTTGGCACTGATCAATACGTATATCTTTGTCTAAATATTTTCAAATAATTCAAAGTCCTTGTTGGAAAATATAACGAGTTAGGGTACTCTTGGCTCTGAAAGTGTCTGGTAGACAAGATTTTTCGTCGAGATCAATTTCTGATAACCCGTTTTCACGGCCCATCGTCGTAATACAAAAAGCACTTATTTTAAAACATCCAATTTGCATATTAAAATCCATATTTCTCTCTACCTTAAAAGTTCTTACTCAATCCTAATCTAACATCTATCTGAAAGAAACTGGTTTTTATGCACAATACAACAACATTTCCTAGCTCGGCATGCGATAAGTTCCGTGACGATTTTTTGTCTGGCCACCATCGATCAGTGTCTGATCACATTTAGTAGAGAGTGTCTCCAGCATTGTAGTCAAATAATATGGCCATATAGAATTGTGGTCATTGTTTTTATTATTTGGTGCATTCATGGAATTCCTGTTTTCAAATTCTTTGATCTTTCGTCTGTTACTAACATTATATATGAATTTGAATGTTAACTACGAAGTCTACCGATTGTTGTACTTAATTGGCATTATTTGTGTGATACCAGTGAGTATCGTGATTTGACCGGCAGTTAATCAGAATGACGCGGATTCATCCTGGACTTGTTATTGTTAGTTTATTACCATACGGCATTTTCAATATTTATGGCATAGTGACTAGTGGCATTGTAAAAGATTCTGATCGATAGTCGAAAGAATATTTTGCCTCCATTGTTCTCTCGCTAACATCATGTCCCTACTAAGCTGTATATTCATTGAGATCTTTTTTATAAGTTACATTCATATTTAACATTATAGGGAAGTTGCTATGCATTATTCTTAATATCATCGAAACCTTTTCGACAACGAGTAAAACAACAAAATCAAAGCTCACTAAGTTAAATTTACGGTAACTGGAATATGATATAAAAGCAGATTCTCTTTCCTTGATGAAACTATGAATTAATTATTCTTACGCATTTTCTAAGCGCGACAACGAAAAGAAATTTTAATTATCTATCTTTGCGGATGACACTTTTAGATTATGACCATACTAGCAGTTTTTAAATATTTAACTCTAATCTTCACTCCTGTCGTTTCTACACACGACGACAAAAAATATATTCGACTGCACACCGATACACGTTTCAGCCATTCTCTGATTAAATAAACTAGAAAGTGTCAGCTTTCGACCAGATACAATTTTTTACTCAAATTGACATTCTCTATATTCCACATTTTTTATTAGCTCCGGAAGCCTCTGATACATATTATCTGGCGTTTGTGACAGAAAGACTCTGTCAAAACCTGACAACTTTATCCACGTTAAACAGAACTTCTGAACTGAGAATGCCAACTGCAGTTAGTATGTCAAACTAAGTATAGGTAGAAAATTTGTGTGACAAAGAATGATCCCTACTGTGTTTTCTTGCGACGTACTAAATGTATGTATTTTCTGTTGTTAGTAAAACAATATAGTGATCATGTCATTAGTGTACGATGCTCAACAATTCACGCTCTATGTTGGTTATTTCCTTCTGTTTGCCGGTGTCATTGGTAATGGAATCAATATTTTAATCTTTACAAAAGTACGTGCTTATCGCACGACTTCTTGTACATTTTATTTCCTTATTGGCTCAATCGACAACATTCTATACCTATTAGTCAACGTTACACTTCGCATTCTAGGCGTTGGATACAATATAAATGTTACGGATAGATCAAGTGCGTGGTGCAAAGCGCGACAATACTTTATTGTTGTACCTGCCGTTCTATCTATAGGTTGTTCATGTTTAGCTACTGCCGATCAGTTTTTCATAACATCAAGAAATGCATCTCTTCGAAGATGCGGTGATATAGGATGGGCTCATCGAATTATCATAATTGCTATCATTCTAAGCTTTTTGCATGGCATTCCTGTTCTTCTATTCTTTGATATTTCACCAATTAGTAGTAATTGCTTGAATCTGAGCGCTGGATATAGAATCTATCAACTATTTTATCTAATCGGCGTAATTTGTGTGATACCCGTTCTGATCATGATCATATTCGGATGGTTAACATATCATAACATTCATCAAACAATGAACTTGGCTGAACTACAAGTTGACCGTCAGCTAATCCGAATGACTCTCATTCATGTTATACTTGTTACGATTAGTTTACTTCCATATGGTATTTATACAACATACAGCTTACTCACCAGTAGTATTGTCAAAAATTATGATCGACAATTTCAAGAGTATTTAGCGTCTTCGATTCTTTCATTGGTGACTTACTTTTACAATGCGGTATGTGAAAATCAATCTTCTGTTGAATAATTTCACATATCTGAATTATATATTGTTGGTTGTAGGGAAGTTGCTATACATTTTTGATATCATCAAAACGTTTCCGTCAAAAAGCGAAGGAACAACTACTTTTTTGGCAATCAAAAAACCAAATAACACCGTACTAACAGTTTATCTTACATTGTACACCCGAATGGTTTATTTTCATGAGAGCAAAACTATATATGATGCCGTCTGACTATCGACATTGGAATTTGTTGTTGTTGTTGTTGTGGATTTATTGCATTGTTACAGAAACATGCAGTCTTGATCTTCTTCACGATTTCTGGTAAGCTGATTAAACAAATGAATGGCATCAATAATGGTACGAGGTATCCGACGTACAAAAAGTAAAGTGCATTCTCAGTGACCAGAAAGGATGGGTCAATCCAGAGACGAATCAATGCGAAAAGTGTTATGGGTAAATAGATGCTGAGAAAAAGAAGAGAAATGGAGAGTAATTGACTGACGAGTTTACGAGTAATGCGCCATGTATGAATATGTTGAATCTTATATTTTTGATAAACGACTCGTATGATGAGAAGAACGTTGATAACGATAGTAGTTAGAATAGGTATAACCGAGCTCAATATCCAATCGACTGTTCCAATTACATCTTCATAAGCGTAACATGCACCCATGCACCACAACTGAGTATAATCAAAATCTTGTTGACATGGATAGAAAAAAATGAATACCGTGTACCAGATACCATAAGAAATGGTCGGTAGAGCGAGCGGAGTATAATGTTTAAAATGGGAGTTTACGAGATTTCGATGGAAAATGAATAAATATCGTTGGATGGATGTTACTGCCATCATCCAGAAACTGGTCGTGTAAAGAAAAAAGTTGACAAATACCCAGTAGATGCAAAGCGAGTAAACAGCTGGAGTAAGTTGACCAAAATAAAGATAAACGAGTGTAATCGGTAATTCAACGGTAACAATCAAGAAATTACAAAACAGTAAACATATTATACTATAAAATCAATCATGATCAGTTCTGGTGAGTTGATGTCAATAACAAAAATACTTACGCATGATTATGTTTTTTGGCGCGTAATTCCGACAAACGAATAAAGTAATAAAATATAGTCAAACTACAGAGAGCAGAAGGAACTTGACAACTGACCAAAAAGCTGAACTTTACTCTTCGAGTGAACGGAGTTTCTAACGCTGAAGAATCGATAGTGTCATTAGTTGCAATGGATTTTGCCATTTCTGAAATAAAATCTTTCATTAGACATGCTATTTCTATATTCTATAGTTCAATCGTAGAATAGACCTGGAAATAAAATGCTCCTGATGATAGCGCATGAGCGTGACATTTGAATTCTATACGTGATTAAAGCGATGTCTAGCTGTGCTCGCTCATTAATGATGCACAGAAATGGAGTCAGCATATGGATCAGAACCAAGGATAATTTGAGAAGCATAATCAATGATATTATAGATGTGTACATGTGTTATTCAAAATAAACGGAATTCTATACAAAAAAAGACATATTTTCAAAATAAAACTAGTTCTTGTTAGTGAGAAATTTCTGAATTCGATGATTGCGAAAATCAGCAACGTATAAATTGCCCTGTCGATCGAGTGCTAAACTCGTAGGATAATCGAATTGATTGCCTGCATCACCTTTTCCATTACCGCCAACAATAATTTCACCTTTTTTCGAGTCTTTCGACCAACGGACGACTCGATTATTACCGGCATCAACAACATAGATATTATCCGATTTGTCGACTACAACACCCGCTGAATCTTTCAATTGTGTTAGAAGATTTCCTTGCCCTTGTCCACCAGCGACAACAATACCTTCTTTGGCGTCCTTGCTCCATTTCATCACACGATGATTTAAGTGATCGGAGACATAAATTGATTCATCTTTATCAACAAAGAAATAAATCGGATAGTTCAATTGATTCAGTTGATTTCCTTTTCCATTGCCACCAGCAACAATAATTCCTTTAGCAAACTCATTCGACCATTTTCTTATTTCATTATTAACATAATCCGAAACATAAAGATTTCCTTGGTTGTCCATTTTCAAACCACCGCAATCGACATCAGGTATAACTATNTGATCGGAGACATAAATTGATTCATCTTTATCAACAAAGAAATAAATCGGATAGTTCAATTGATTCAGTTGATTTCCTTTTCCATTGCCACCAGCAACAATAATTCCTTTAGCAAACTCATTCGACCATTTTCTTATTTCATTATTAACATAATCCGAAACATAAAGATTTCCTTGGCTGTCCATTTTCAAACCACCGCAATCGACATCAGGTATAACTATTTGTCCATATGCTTGATTTTCGAGTGACCAGCGGACAACACGTCGATTGTTTAAATCACAAATAAGAATCGAATTTGTTTCCTTCTCAACAATAACATCAGTTGGCCAATCGAGCTGATTTATGCCGTTGCCTCGTCCGTTTCCACCTGCGATTATTCGACCTTGTTTCTCACCTACTTTCCACTGAAGAACTCGATCATTTCCGGAGTCTGCAATGTATATTGTTTGATTATCATCGTCAATGGAAATTCCCGTTGGATCATACAATTGATTCAATGCATTTCCGAATTGATTTCCACCTGCAATTGTCACACCATTTTGCGTCCATTTGCTCTTTGAATTTAGTTGATTCGACGGTAGAATCGCTTTCGAATAACTTTTCTCACTGACCAATAGTAAAACGAATAAAATCGACTAACATTAAAATAATTGGATTAGTATGATTGAAGATGTTCTCGATGATATACTTACGAGATAGTAACTAAACGACATCTTCTGGTTTGTGTATGAATGTTTTGTATATGAGTATCGTGTGTTTTCTTTCGTTCTTATATATAGGAGGAAATATGCGTTGGTTTTGCTATATTTAACTTGCGGTTATTCTATGTGGGGGATGAAAATGAATCATTCGATTCTATGGAAAGTTCTATACTGAGTAGTAGAATGTCATCAATGCGTATATTTATGGAAAGAAATCGACGTAAAAGATATAAATAAGAATTTCGAAGTTTACTCCGTATTGATTCATTGTATCTTATGACGAAATAGACTATTTCGTATATCGATTGTTTCTGAGTTTGGATAAATTTAGATCATAGAGAAAA
>CAJNOJ010000183.1:88720-116062 GCA_905250025.1 Adineta ricciae
AATCATTCGATTCTATGGAAAGTTCTATACTGAGTAGTAGAATGTCATCAATGCGTATATTTATGGAAAGAAATCGACGTAAAAGATATAAATAAGAATTTCGAAGTTTACTCCGTATTGATTCATTGTATCTTATGACGAAATAGACTATTTCGTATATCGATTGTTTCTGAGTTTGGATAAATTTAGATCATAGAGAAAAGTCGAGATCAACAAAAAGAGAGAATATCATTGCAATAGGATATTATATAACTGTTCGCATATCTATGAAAAGTTTTCAAAGAATTCCTATTGAAATGAGAGCGATTATCATCGTTGCAGATTGACATTTTTTTCGTTAATTGGTTAAAAGATGTTATTACGCGATTTATCTCGAATTCTGGTTGCAAATATCATGTATACTATCGGATGAATTAGACTCATCTTCATATTTTTGACACCAATGATGCACTTCGTAAAGGCATATGTTTGTTTCGAGATAAGACGAAGTTACATATTTTATGTTTTATCTAACAAAACGACAGATGTCTGCTCTTTTCTGTAATAAAGTTTTTTTCGATAAATTTTGTGCGATGTATATTTTTATTCGATGAACATAGTTGTACTGTACAATAAATAAAATTGAAATATTTGACAGAGAAAGATGAATCAATAATATTGAATCTCCCAGCGCAACTATTATTTTTGGAGATATCTATCAGGAAATACTAGACTAATTCTGGCATTTGTTATGAACTAACTGTGCCATTATTAGGTTAAAGCGAACACTTTTTAAAGGATTTTCGATCATTTTATTTCATGTGAAGTACGCACCATGTCGCTTTCTGTCCGAATAAACAAGTTGATTATAATGAATTTTTCGTTAGCTTCTCCCCCCTAAGCTGGTGTCTTTTTCTGTATATTATTGTGAACAAGCTCCTGTCGAAGCAAATGTTTTTGGATAGGAAAGTGTAGTCTCTTAACAAATAAGACAATAATAAATGCCGCTGTGCGGTGCGTAGAATTCGTATAGTTGGTAATTTCCAACTAAAAAATAGATATTATATTTGATTCTATTGGACGATTATGGGGGAAAATAATTGTTTTGTTTTCTTTCTGTAGAAAATGATTCACACAATGAGTTTCAAAAGTATGGCTGTATGGCTACTTGCATACCACGCTTGCTCACAAAAGGAAAAGAAAAAAACACTCATGACTGAAAGTTGTAGACGAATAACTCTGTTCTTTTTTTCATAGCGATCTTTTCTTCAATTTGTAGTATTTGTGAAGTATCAATAGAAATAACGATCATGGCTGACGACTCAAAGAACGAAGATTCTCATAATGCTGCAGTATTCAATAACGCAGACGTTGAAGCAAATAAAGTGGACACGACGCCATTTTCTTCATATACCATTACTTTACACCTGGTGCGTCAAACCGATTCGTCTAGTAATTGGAAAATTCAAGCTCTATTTGACTATAAACAAAAATATATATTTGAAGATGTTGCGCCTCTTACTCGACCTGGGGTAAGTTTACTTCGAAGTTTTTATGAGATAGCGGAGGTCAAGATGCCACTAGAACATTAAAATACCTTTAAAATGAAACTTTCTGATTTGATTAAGGCGTTCTTATAAGAAATACACACAGAAGAACCTTTGTCTTCTTTGAAATAATATTCGTTTAGAATGCTGCGCATCGATCTGAAGGTGCTCCACATTTATACCGTCTCCGATTGGATGTTCGCTTGTACGATGATGGACGATTTTGTATTATACGTGAAAACAAACCCTACTACGTTAGTGCCTATCGGTTACGCATCTGTCGCGCAATTGTTGGCAGTCGAAATTTACATTATGAAAATAGCACACCATATTCTCTCAAAGCTGATATAACTGTGCACGATCACTTTTTATTCGATCCTATATTTGCCAAATGTGCCTCCGTGGTATCTCCTCCCGGTACGGAAACAGTATAAAAACATGTGTTTTCTTACATTGATGAATTCTTTTAGGAGGTGACATATCATTTTGGGAAAGTCTATGTATTTTTTCATACTTCATAATCAGTATGAGATCGTATGAATTATTCGATCCATTCATTGGACAATTCACAAGAGAATTACAAGAAACAAAAAGAACATTTTCATATGCGGACTTGGACCAGTTCTTCCGCTGTTGTCGTAAACATTTTTCAGTCATTGAGAATGAATGTAGGCAGAGCTTGCCTGCACTTAAAATTCTTGTCTGTATGATAAATCCTCTGCCAATCAAACAAGAAAATACGACATATGAAAATGAAGCAGCTCGTGGATTCACGTCAATGATTCTTGCCNNAATCATTCGATTCTATGGAAAGTTCTATACTGAGTAGTAGAATGTCATCAATGCGTATATTTATGGAAAGAAATCGACGTAAAAGATATAAATAAGAATTTCGAAGTTTACTCCGTATTGATTCATTGTATCTTATGACGAAATAGACTATTTCGTATATCGATTGTTTCTGAGTTTGGATAAATTTAGATCATAGAGAAAAATCGAGATCAACAAAAAGAGAGAATATCATTGCAATAGGATATTATATAACTGTTCGCATATCTATGAAAAGTTTTCAAAGAATTGCTATTGAAAGGAGAGCGATTATCATCGTTGCAGATTGAAATTTTTTTCGTTAATTGGTTAAAAGATGTTATTACGCGATTTATCTCGAATTCTGGTTGCAAATATCATGTATACTATCGGATGAATTAGACTCATCTTCATATATTTGACACCAATGATGCACTTCGTAAAGGCATATGTTTGTTTCGAGATAAGACGAAGTTACATATTTTATGTTTTATCTAACAAAACGACAGATGTCTGCTCTTTTCTGTAATAAAGTTTGCTTCGATAAATTTTTTGTCATGTATATTTTTATTCAATGAACATAGTTGTACTGTACAATAAATAAAATTGAAATTTTTGACAGAGAAAGATGAATCAATAATATTGAATCTCCCAGCGCAACTATTATTTTTGGAGATATTTATCAGGAAATACTAGACTAATTCTGGCATTTGTTATGAACTAACTGTGCCATTATTAGGTTAAAGCGAGCACTTTTTAAAGTATTTTCGACCATTTTATTCCATGTGAAGTACGCACCATGTCGCTTTCTGTCCGAATAAACAAGTTGATTATAATGAATTTTTCGTTAGCTTCTCCCCCCTAAGCTGGTGTCTTTTTCTGTATATTATTGTGAACAAGCTCCTGTCGAAGCAAATGTTTTTGGACAGGAAAGTGTAGTCTCTTAACAAATAAGACAATAATAAATGCCGCTGTGCGGTGCGTAGAATTCGTATAGTTGGTAATTTCCAACTAAAAAATAGATATTATATTTGGTTCTATTGGACGACTATGGGGAAAGATAATTGTTTTGTTTTCTTTTTGTAGAAAATGATTCATACAATGAGTTTCAAAAGTATGGCTGTATGGTTACTTGCATACTACGCTTGGTCACAAAAGGAAAAGAAAAAAACACTCATGACTGAAAGTTGTAGACGAATAACTCTGTTCTTTTTTTCATAGCGATCTTTTCTTCAATTCGTAGTAATTGTGAAGTCTCAATAGAAATAACGATCATGGTTGACGACTCAAAGAACGAAGATTCTCATAATGCTGCAGTATTCGATAACGCAGACATTGATACAAATAAAGTGGACAAGGCGTCATTTTCTTCATATACCATTACTTTATACCTGGTGCGTCAAACCGATTCGTCTAGTAATTGGAAAATTCAAGCTTTATTTGATCATAAACAAAAATATATATTTGAAGATATTGCGCCTCTTATTCGACCTGGGGTAAGTTTACTTCGAAGTTATTATGAGATGGCGGAGGTCAAGATGCCACTAGAACATTAAAATACCTTTAAAATGAAACTTTCTGATTTGATTAAGGCGTTCTTATAAGAAATACACACAGAAGAACCTTTGTCATCTTTGAAATAATATTCCTTTAGAATGCTGCGCATCGATATGAAGGTGCTCCACATTTATACCGTCTCCGATTGGATGTTCGCTTGTACGATGATGGACGATTTTGTATTATACGTGAAAACAAACCCTACTACGTTAGTGCGTATCGGTTACGCATCTCTGATGCAATTCTTGGCAGTCGAAATTTACATTATGAAAATAGCACACCATATTCTCTCAAAGCTGATATAACTGTGCACGATCACTTTTTATTCGATCCTATATTTGCCAAATATGCCTCCATGATATCTCCTCCCGGTACGGAAACAGTATAAAATCATGTGTTTTCTTGCATTGATGAATTCTTTTAGGAGGTGACATATCATTTTGGGAAAGTCTATGTATTTTTTCATACTTCATAATCAGTATGAAATCGTACGAATTATTCGATCCATTCATTGGACAATTCACAAGAGAATTACAGGAAACAAAAAGAACATTTTCATATGCGGACTTGGACCAGTTCTTCCGTTGTTGTCGTAAACATTTTTCGGTCATTGAGAATGAATGTAGGCAGAGCTTGCCTGCACTTAAAATTCTTGTCTGTATGATAAATCCTCTGCCAATCAAACAAGAAAATACGACATATGAAAATGAAGCAGCTCGTGGATTCACGTCAATGATTCTTGCCATTTTGTCCGAAAATCTTTTGAATCTTTGGTCAACAATCAATACTACTGAGTGGCCTTCATTTGCTGACGGCTTGATAAAATTATGCGTTATCAATCTGCATATATGTCAAAAGTCTAGAAAACAAAGCTTCGATTGTTTGAATTTATTTTCCATGTTACCTGATGAAATACGTCGACAAAATTTAGTAATCGAGCTTCTAACTTTGTTGAACGACTTACAATATACGCTACCCAAGGATCAGGATGCAGTTTTGTTTTCATTGATAGACCAAGACCATCTTACACTAGAACACCTTGGAATGGCAACAACTATTGAAACTTATATCAGTTACCTTACTCAATTTGTAATAGCTCATTCTGATGATCACAATGAGCTACGAGTAAGGATTCGGGAGCAACTTGCTAAACTTTTGAAGGAACACTATTTTCCAAGTAAAAAATGAAACAAGTACAAAATGAGGTTTATAATTTGTGTTTTTAGTGGAACTGACAGATATTGCATTTCTTCTGAACTATATGAATAGCCAGACAAAAGAAGGCGACGACGAGATGATCCAAGCGGCAACAAAATTAATCAAATCTATTTTTGAGACTAGTGCTACAGTACGCGATACAGTTCAACAAAAGTTATATGAGAAAAATCATCACATTTCAATCGATGAGTTTCCGCTTATGCGAGACATCATTTTCCGTTCTTATCATCCATACCTACTATATGGTTTTGACCGACAAAAGTATTTGTCACGTATGCTTAGTCGTCGAGATGATCTACAAACGGATTATTTTACCGTTTGGCTTCAATTTTTTTTATGTGAACCGGATGCGATTTGGATTGATTATAAAACGCTCATTATACAATGGACAAACTGTCTTATTCATAATCAGGAATTATTCTCAAATGTTGTCAAAAAAATGGACCCGCTTATTGAACTCTGGATAAATGGTGCGCCAAACGATCAGGATCGCACAACATTTTTTGTTACATATATGGCAAATAAATGTTTTAATCAAGGTAAGAATCATTACCCGAATATGATAGTATCTCCGTGAATGATGGCAGCTTATTTTATCATTGCTATAGTTTGCTCCATAGATATAAAAAAAACAGTATTAACCATAAATCTGTTGCATTCTTCTACATAGGTAACATTTTCAGTTTACTCAAAACCAGTCTCTACCCAGTGAAAAATCCCCAATTTATTCAAATATTTAAAAACAAATTCCACACAGATGAAGTCACAACTAAAACACACTATCTGCGCGACATGAAAAGTTTTCACAATCCGCTAGTCCAGTTGATAAACATCGATAAGCAACATAAGCAGCAAAGTATACTCATCAGAGAATTGATTGCTCACACAGTATCATCAATCAAAATAACTGTTGAGACCATTTGGAATGATGCCTTTGTATCCCCAACTCAAGATGGCTTGATATATGCTATTCTCTTTGATCCATCATTAAAGAAATGTCCAGCTTACGAACGAATAATCCGATATTTAGCCTCGAAATGGCAGAAATGGAAGCTAAATGGTTGCTCAGCCCATAACGTGTGGACATGGGAAGGCTATTCTGCGGAGCAGAAAACTGTTGTTCGTAAAATATGGACCTTAGTTATTCATGCGTCTGGAGAAAAAGGCACTTTAGAAGCAGTTTTAGATGCAACTCGCCAAGATATGCAAGCTAAACTAGAAACAAATAAGAAAATAGTAACATGTCTCAACGGATATTGCCAACATGGATGTGATAAGGATATATATCTCAGTCAAATAAAAAATTGGGAAGATCGTTTTCAACGAGATGCTGTTAAATCAGTTCAGATACCAAAACAGTTGCAGGATATTATACCATTTGCTGAAACACTCAATCCATTAATAAATGTACATTGCTGGCGGGTGTATCTCAATAGTGAAACAGCAACTAGTGTTCAACGGTCTGAAGAAGCAGAGAATGAATGGCGCATGGGAGATAACTCGTTCTTAAGAAGTAGTTTACGTATGTTTTGGGTGCAACTATAATTGATATATTTAAATTTGAATTTTGTAGTATATCTCAATGATAAAGAGGTTGATATTCCATGTGCTACAACAGAAGCGAAAAATAAAAATTGTTTGGATATTCTTGAGGAAGTTATTCGATGTTTTAAACAGTTTGTTGACGGAATACGTCGGATATGCACTTCACTTCAACATATTCCAGTTAAACATATTCTTCAGCTCTTTTCTAGTATCCAGCATGCTGAAAATGATCTTGAATTACTTAAACCATTCCTTGATCCAAAAGCTCAACAACAACTTGTTTGCATTCTGTCATTTTGCAAGAGTTCAGTACAAATTCGACATGTTTGTATTGGCTTGGAACAACTGCACAGCAAGCTATCAATTGCCTACGATTCAACATTGTTTGCTGCTATTCTCACCGTTACCGAAAGTACAACAGGCGAAGAGTGTACTTCAATTTATGAAGAATACCGAAAACAAATAAAAGAACACTTTTCTGACAACATACTTACGTTCATTTCTTATTACAGTTCGTCTTCGGATCTTTTCGAATTTCTTCATTCTCTTACAGCAGATGATATTTATAATTTACAAGAGGCAGTCAATGATTGGGATGAAACATTAGTCAATACAAAGACTGTGTTTGATTTTGCAATTGTTAAAACCTTCATTGATCGTTCTTACGAAGCTATATGCGTTAAACAACAGCAATTGAAAGATCAACCATTTCAACTCAAACTTCTTAATAATTGTTTCGCAGAAGTGTGGAAAAATGATCAATTCAAAGATTTACTCAAATGTCTTGAGTCATCATCTCTTTCTGTTACAAGTATCAAACGTATTCATTTAGAATTAACCGATAAAGAACAATCGAAACGACGTCAAATTGTGGATATTTTGCAAAAATCGACGATCTGTTTTGTACGCATTTTGCATTATGATGCGACTTTTGACGTCAATGTGGAACTTCCACCTGGTCAAACAACTACTACTGACACAAAGAAACGAGCAAAACTGCTTTTGGCTGATATCAGTGAACTTCGTGATCGTGCACGTCTTCTTGAATATTCGAGCAATGTTAATAATAGAAAAAAATCACAAGCTGACAGTGAACATGAAAAAGAACGATTACAAAATTTTGTTGAATTTGCAGCTCTAATCGAATCCACTATTGAATATTTAACAAATTTGTATACATCAGGTCATCCATCCGTTGGTAATTTTCTCCAGGGTACAAAATCGTTTCTATGTATTGATGGGAAATATGATGAATTGCAACAAGATAACACGAAGCTAACTATTTTGCTCAAAGATTGGGAGACAAACCTATGCAATATGTATGAGACACACATTAGTTTAACTTATTTTTCTGATGATCAGTTTTGGCAAATTGAGGATTATATCTATCGTCGTTCATCGTTAGCTGATCCCGGTTATCATTTGCTGAAATATATCGGTATTGAGCCAGAGTCGATTGCCCGACCGCATGAGAAACTACAGAATCCTAAAGAACGATTAGAAAATCTTGGNAGTGCTACAGTACGCGATACAGTTCAACAAAAGTTATATGAGAAAAATCATCACATTTCAATCGATGAGTTTCCGCTTATGCGAGACATCATTTTCCGTTCTTATCATCCATACCTACTATATGGTTTTGATCGACAAGAGTATTTGTCACGAATGCTTAGTCGTCGAGATGATCTAAAAACGGATTATTTTATCGTTTGGCTTCAATTTTTTTTATGTGAACCGGATGCGATTTGGATTGATTATAAAACGCTCATTATACAATGGACAAACTGTCTTATTTATAATCAGGAATTATTCTCAAATGTTATCAAAAGAATGGATCCGCTTATTGAACTCTGGATAAATGGCGCGCCAAACGATCAGGATCGCACAACATTTTTTGTTACATATATGGCAAATACATGTTTTAATCAAGGTAAGAATCATTATCCGAATATGATAATATCTCCGTGATTGATGGCAGCTTATTTTATCATTGCTATAGTTTGCTCCATAGATATATAAAAAATAGTATTAACCATAAATCTGTTGTATTCTTCTACATAGGTAACATCTTCAGTTTACTCAAAACCAGTCTCTACCCAGTGAAAAATTCCCAATTTATTCAAATATTTAAAAACAAATTCCACACAGATGAAGTCACAACTAAAACACGCTATCTGCACGACATGCAAAGTTCTCACAATCCACTGGTCCAGTTGATAAACATTGATAAGCAACATAAGCAGCAAAGTATACTCATAAAAGAATTGATTGCTCACACAGTATCATCAATCAAAATAACTGACGAGACTATTTGGAATGATGCCTATATATTCCCAACTCAAGACGGCTTGATATATGCTATTCTCTTTGATCCATCATTAAAGAAATGTCCAGCTTACGAACAAATAATCCAATATTTAGCCTCGGTATGGCAAAAGTGGAAGCTAAATGGTTGCTCAGCCCGTAACGTGTGGACATGGGAAGGTTATTCTTCGGAGGAGAAAACTGTTGTTCGTAAAATATGGACCTTAGTTATTCATGCGTCTGGAGAAAAAGGCACTTTAGAAGCAGTTTTAGATGCAACTCGCCAAGATATGCAAGCTAAACTAGAAACAAATAAGAAAATAGTAACATGTCTCAACGAATATTGCCAACATGGATGTGATAAGGATATATATCTCAGTCAAATAAAAAATTGGCAAGATCGTTTTCAACGAGATGCTGTCAAATCAGTTCAGATTCCAAAAGAGTTGCAGGATATTATACCATTTGCTGAAAAACTCAATCCATTAATAAATGTACATTGCTGGCGGGTGTATCTCAATAGTGAACCAACAACTAGTGTTCAACGGTCTGAAGAAGCTGAGAATGAATGGCGCATGGGAGATAAGTCACTCTTAAGAAGTAGTTTACGTATGTTTCGGGTGCAACTATAATTGATATATATAAATTTGAATTTTGTAGTATATCTCAATGATAAAGAGGTTGATATTCCATGCGCAACAACAGAAGCGAAAAATAAAAATTGTTTGGATATTCTTGAGGAAGTTATTCGATGTTCTGAACAGTTTGTTGACAGAATACGTCGAATATGCACTTCACTTCAACGTATTCCAGTTAAACATATTCTTCAGCTCTTTCCTAGTATCCAGCATGCTGAAAATGATCTTGAATTACTTAGACCATTCCTTGATCCAAAAGCTCAACAACAACTTGTTTGCATTCTGTCATTTTGCAAGAGTTCAGTACAAATTCGGCATGTTTGTATTGGCTTGGAACAACTGCACAGCAAGCTATCAATTGCCTACGATGCAACATCGTTTGCTGCTATTCTCACCGTTACCGAAAGTACAACAGGCGAAGAGTGTGCTTCAATTTATGAAGAATACCGAAAACAAATAAAAGAACACTTTTCTGACAACGTACTTACATTCATTTCTTATTACAGTTCGTCTTCGGATCTTTTCGAATTTCTTCATTCTCTTACAGCAGATGATATTTACAATTTACAAGAGGTAGTCAATGATTGGGATGAAACATTAGTCAATACAAAGACTGTGTTTGATTTTGCAATTGTTAAAAACTTCATTGATCGTTCTTACGAAGCTATATGCATTAAACAACAGCAATTGAAAGATCAACCATTTCAACTCAAACTTCTTAATGATTGTTTCGCAGAAGTGTGGAAAAATGATCAATTCAAAGATTTACTCAAATGTCTTGAGTCATCATCTCTTTCTGTTTCAAGTATCAAACGTATTCATTTAGAATTAACCGATAAAGAACAATCGAAACGACGTCAAATTGCGGAAATTTTGCAAAAATCAACTATCTGTTTTGTACGCATTTTGCATTATGATGCGACTTTTGACGTCAATGTGGAACTTCCACCTAGTCAAACAACTACTACTGACACAAAGAAACGAGCAAAACTGCTTTTGGCTGATATTAGTGAACTTCGTGATCGTGCACGTCTTCTTGAACATTCGAGCAATGTTAATAATAGAAAAAAATCACAAGCTGACAGTGAACATGAAAAAGAACGATTACAAAATTTTGTTGAATTTGCAGCTCTAATCGAATCCACTATTGAACATTTAACAAATTTGTATACATCAGGCCATCCATCCGTTGGTAATTTTCTCCAGGGTACAAAATCGTTTCCATGTATTGATGGGAAATATGATGAATTGCAACAAGATAACAAGAAGCTAACTATTTTGCTCAAAGATTGGGAGACAAACCTATGTAATATGTATGAGACACACATTAGTTTAACTTATTTTTCTGATGATCAGTTTTGGCAAATTGAGGATTATATCTATCGTCGTTCATCGTTAGCTGATCCCGGTTATCATTTGCTGAAATATATCGGTATTGAGCCAGAGTCGATTGCCCGACCGCATGAGAAACTACAGAATCCTAAAGAACGATTAGAAAATCTTGGNAAAGATTGGGAGACAAACCTATGCAATATGTATGAGACACACATTAGTTTAACTTATTTTTCTGATGATCAGTTTTGGCAAATTGAGGATTATATCTATCGTCGTTCATCGTTAGCTGATCCCGGTTATCATTTGCTGAAATATATCGGTATTGAGCCAGAGTCGATTGCCCGACCGCATGAGAAACTACAGAATCCTAAAGAACGATTAGAAAATCTTGGCAATTTACTTGCTCAAAAACAACGAATCAACAATCAACAAGCTAATTCGGCAATGAAAAAATGTCTTCTTGTTGAAACAACATCTGAAGGCGTTCTTCGCGCTATTCTTTCATTATTTGATCTAACTTCGACTACACCATCGGTTTGCCGTATTTTCTATTGCCAAACACGAACGAATTGGATTCAAATGCGTGCCTTTATCTATCGTTGCTTCTACTCGAATTCATTTCATCAACTCATTCGACCTGAACTTCTCTCACAATCAATCCAGGATCAGGCCGTTCGTCTGTTACACTCATTGATGGGACAACGGCCTCATCAGATGTTTCGAATCGGTATTGTGACAACTTCAGCACCAGCAGAACAACAAATAATCAATGGTCTTCAATCCATGCGAATTCTTACCTTCTTACGTGATCATGAATTACTTAGTAATAGTGATTTTCGTACAAAGTTACAGTGCGCAATTCAAGGTTGTCTATTAGTTACGTCACGAATAACTGGCTTAGGAAAATCAGTTCGTATTCGTAAGGAGGTTGAATTGTTGAAGAAGAAGTATGTGAAGTTTCCTATTTCTGGCGATTATGATGTTGACATATTAGCGAAAAGACTTCGTTCAAAATATTCTCAACTTCAGTCAGCTGCCATTCACTTCGATATCGGTACCGTTGACGATAGCCAACAACTGAATGAAATTCTTTATTGTTTGCTTCTTTTCAAAAGTTTTCGATTTGGTCAAGTAGCTGTGGCAATCCCTGCAGATACTCTCATATATGTCGAAATTGATGCATCGTATCAATCAACTCTGGTCGATATTCCACTTTTTCGACACATTACACAATCAGAGAATATCGATGATGTTGATTGGACTATTCTCGATGTAGACAAGCCCGAGATTCAAACCGTGGCCAATTATTTACAATTGATCGAAAATAAAAGCATTGTAACGCAGAACATAGATTCTAAGATTTTCAAGAAATTAGACATAAACATGTGTTCTCATCTTATTCGCGACCATTTTCTTAAGAACAAGGATGAGCGTTTTATCACATGGACCCAACTATCGATTTACATTGCGGTGTTCTATCGTCTATTTACAGGTTTTTCTCGTTGTGGTTATTTTCTTGTTCAATATGTTCCCCAGTCAAAACTTCGTATGGATCTTATTCAAACTTTACTTCAATCTTCGAACCAATTTACCTCAATTTCAGTCGAAAATGTCCGGAAACAACAACGATCTATCGGCAATGATCAATTAGTATCATACAGTGACGCTATTGTTCGTTGGGATAAAATTCAGCCATTTATGATGATCCTTACAGCTACTGACGAGCCATTATTTATTTATAAGCAAACAACTCATATTCCCCGTGCACTTATTGATTATTTCGCAATATATTATCGAGAATCGAAGCAAAATCGGAATATAACCGTAGATACCATGTTCCCTGACTACAACAAACTTACACACACAGATTTCTTTATTAAATTAGCTTCACTTTCGAGAAAATATTTCAATAAGTCGATTTGTTCGGCATGCTTTCGACAGTACGAATATCAGGAAAAACAATGTCTCAAATGTTCCGGAAAAGATTTGCTTTATCGACCTCGAACATTCGATTACAATGACGTACTGAATTTTCAAAGTAGTATCGCAGAGAAACTACGAAATGAATACGTTCTAACTCCAGACAACTTCGTCAAAATGCTTATGATTTACATGCGAGTACAAAGTAATATTCCTGTGTTAATTATGGGCGAAACAGGTAAAGCGAAGTGTTCATTGCAACATACATTCGTTGAAAGACCTTATTTTGTAGGTTGTGGTAAAACAGCTCTGATCCAATTCTTATGTGAGAAAATGTTGGACGATGATCTGAGAGTGTTNCGAAATGAATACGTTCTAACTCCAGACAACTTCGTCAAAATGCTTATGATTTACATGCGAGTACAAAGTAATATTCCTGTGTTAATTATGGGCGAAACAGGTAAAGCGAAGTGTTCATTGCAACATACATTTGTTGAAAGACCTTATTTTGTAGGTTGTGGTAAAACAGCTCTGATCCAATTCTTATGTGAGAAAATGTTGGACGATGATCTGAGAGTGTTCCATATTCATGCAGGTGTTGACTTGAAACAAATCATCACAACTGTGAAAGATTATACAACACAAGCTGAGCAATTGCAAGTTAAAAATAAACGTTTGTGGATTTTCTTTGACGAATTTAATACAACAAGTAATATTGGTTTACTCAAAGAAATCGTGTGTGAAAGGACTCTTCTTGGCGAAGCTTTGCCTTCCAATATGGTTTTCTTAGGCGCTTGCAATCCACGCCGTACCAAAACATTAAAAATTCAACTCAACGACGATGCTCATATAGGATTGAGAAAAACTCGTTACGAAATGCAAGAACGTCTTTGGGCTGGTGCAAATCGATGTCTTTTATATACCGTTGTACCGATACCCGAGACAATGCTTGAATACATCTGGGATTACGGACATTTGAATGAAGCAACAGAGAGAGCCTATATTGAAACAATGTTAAATGTATGCAATGGTTTATCTTGCAACTCGATCTTATTAAGACTTACTGTTGATCTTCTTATTGCATCTCACAATCATTTTCGTGATGTCGAAGATACTAGTAGTGTAAGCTTGAGAGATATTGCACGCTTTTGTCGACTTTACAATTGGTTTTTTCATTCATTGAATGAACGTGCAGCTACAAATGACTCAAAAGAAAGACCAAGCTTTTCTCATCGGGCCAGTTTCATTGCATTACTATTCTGTTACTATTTCCGATTACGTTCTGTGAAACTGAAGGAGATTTATATTGATAAAATGCAAGAAATCATCACTAAGCAATATCCTGATCTAAATAAAGTGCCGAACTATTTAACTGAGAACATCCTTCAATGTGAACAAATGCAATTAATCGATGAGAAAATGGAATTGCCATCGGGTACAGCGTTCAATCGTGCGTTACGTGACAATATATTTGTTCTCTTTGCTTGTATTCTCAATCGTATACCCGTTTTCTTATGTGGAAAGCCTGGTAGTAGTAAATCATCAGCAATTCAGATCCTAATAAGTAACCTTCGTGGAAGAAATTCCAAGGATCCATATTTTCAAACTTTACCTGAACTTGTGGCTGTGTCTTTTNACGTTCTAACTCCAGACAACTTCGTCAAAATGCTTATGATTTACATGCGAGTACAAAGTAATATTCCTGTGTTAATTATGGGCGAAACAGGTAAAGCGAAGTGTTCATTGCAACATACATTCGTTGAAAGACCTTATTTTGTAGGTTGTGGTAAAACAGCTCTGATCCAATTCTTATGTGAGAAAATGTTGGACGATGATCTGAGAGTGTTTCATATTCATGCAGGTGTTGACTTGAAACAAATCATCACAACTGTGAAAGATTATATAACACAAGCTGAGCAATGTCAAGTTAAAAATAAACGTTTGTGGATTTTCTTTGACGAATTTAATACAACAAGTAATATTGGTTTACTCAAAGAGATCATGTGTGAAAGGACTCTTCTTGGCGAAGCTTTGCCTTCCAATATGGTTTTCTTAGGCGCTTGCAATCCACGTCGTACCAAAACATTAAAAATTCAACTCAACGACGATGCGTATATCGGATTGAGAAAAACTCGTTACGAAATGCAAGAACGTCTTTGGGCTGGTGTAAATCGACGTCTTTTATATACCGTTGTACCGATACCCGAGACAATGCTTGAATATATCTGGGATTACGGACATTTGAATGAAGCAACAGAGAGAGCCTATATCGAAACAATGTTAAATGTATGCAATGGTTTATCTCGCGACTCGATCTTATTAAGACTTACTGTCGATCTTCTTATTGCATCTCACAATCATTTTCGTGATGTCGAAGATACTAGTAGTGTAAGCTTGAGAGATATTAAACGCTTTTGTCGACTTTACAATTGGTTTTTTCATTCATTGAATGAACGTGCAGCTACAAATGACCTAAAAGAAAGATCAAGCTTTTCTCATCGGGCCAGTTTCATTGCATTACTATTCTGTTACTATTTCCGATTACGCTCTGTGAAAATGAAGGAGATCTATATTGATAAAATGCAAGAAATCATCACTAAGCAATATCCTGATCTAAATAAAGTGTCGAACTATTTAGCTGAGAACATCCTTCAATGTGAACAAATGCAATTAATCGATAAGAAAATGGAATTGCCATCGGGTACAGCGTTCAATCGTGCGTTACGTGACAATATATTTGTTCTCTTTGCTTGTATTCTCAATCGTATACCCGTTTTCTTATGTGGAAAGCCTGGTAGTAGTAAATCATCAGCAATTCAGATCCTAATAAGTAACCTTCGCGGAAGAAATTCCAAGGATCCATATTTTCAAACTTTACCTGAACTTGTGGCTGTGTCTTTTNAGAAAATGGAATTGCCATCGGGTACAGCGTTCAATCGTGCGTTACGTGACAATATATTTGTTCTCTTTGCTTGTATTCTCAATCGTATACCCGTTTTCTTATGTGGAAAGCCTGGTAGTAGTAAATCATCAGCAATTCAGATCCTAATAAGTAACCTTCGTGGAAGAAATTCCAAGGATCCATATTTTCAAACTTTACCTGAACTTGTGGCTGTGTCTTTTCAGGGTTCACAAAATTGTACTTCGGAAAGCATTATCAAAGTATTCGAGCGTGCATCAAACTATTCTCGAGTGAAGAGTAAAGAAGAACTGTTGCCGGTGATTGTGTTCGATGAGATCGGCTTGGCTGAACTTTCGCCACATAATCCATTAAAAGTTCTACATGCTGAACTCGAGGTAGAAAACAATCAATACGGCTTTGTTGGCATCTCTAATTGGCGTCTTGATGCATCGAAAATGAATCGAGCACTGTACCTTTCTGCACCAGAACCAACTGTCGAGGATCTTGAATTGACTGGAAAAACTATCTGTGCCAGTATGCAATCTCAACCTGGCGGACGAACGATTCAACTTGATGAACTTATTATCAAAAGTCTTTCTCAAGGCTATTATGACCTTCGCGAAAATTTGAAAGAGACACAAGCGGATCATGAAAATTATTTCGGTCTTAGGGATTATTACTCATTAATCAAAAGTATTGTTCGTGAGTTGATGTCAACTGGCAATACGGAAGATGTTTATAAAATCATTCGGCAACAGCTAAAAGCAAACTTTGACGGGGTTCTCGATGGATCATTATTGTTATGGGAACATTTTTGTGAATATATCAATCAACGAACACTTTTAAATGAATATAACTGTCCGTCATTCAATCTACTTCTCGATCATACGCTTAGCAATCGTGCCGGCCGGTACCTTATGCTTATCGGTGACAGTGAAAGTACGATTGATTACGTTGAACGTTTCATATATATTAATCAACAAAAGCGTCATATAGGAGTACGAACACTCGTTGGTAGTTCGTTTGCAGGTGATCTTCTATCCGGTAACACATATACTGAACAATATAACTATCGTGTTTTGATGGATGTGATTCTTTATGCTGAAACTAACATAACTTTAATCATGAGACAGATGGGTCATGTTTATGATAATCTCTATGATTTATTTAATCAAAATTTTGCAGTATCAGCAAGAAAAAAATACTGTCGGATTGCATTAGGTCCACTGTATCATCCACGATGTCTTGTTCATGATGATTTTTATTGTGTGGTTTTTATTCATAAACGAGATTTAGACAAATGTGACCCACCATTTCTAAATCGCTTCGAGAAACATTTAATTGANATGAGACAGATGGGTCATGTTTATGATAATCTCTATGATTTATTTAATCAAAATTTTGCAGTATCAGCAAGAAAAAAATACTGTCGGATTGCATTAGGTCCACTGTATCATCCACGATGTCTTGTTCATGATGATTTTTATTGTGTGGTTTTTATTCATAAACGAGATTTAGACAAATGTGACCCACCATTTCTAAATCGCTTCGAGAAACATTTAATTGACATTGAAGCATTGATTCATCGACGACACAAATCAATTAAAATGGAATTGGATAGTTGGGTTGATACATTGTTACCAAAAAACATCGGCAATCATTTCCCTTTATTACAACATTTATTTGTGAATTATAGTCAAGACCAAATTTGTAATCTTGTTATTGAAACATTCGAAGAACTGAATGTATCTCTCGACAGTCAAGAAACTGATGAAGACCGTCGATATATTCTAAGCACATGTCAGGCTAAACTATTACGTACGAGTTCATTTGATTTACCTCTTGCTCTGTCTCTTCAACCAAATCCAGAAAATCAACAATTGATCGAACAATACTATGATACTCATCAAAAGATTAGTTTTACGCAATTAATGGGAGATTTTTCGACAAATTCAGTAAATTCTTCTCCTCGTATAATATACACTTATACCCAAATCTACCATGAACTTCACGCCTTGCCTGACTATGTCGAAGAAGTTAAGTTGAGTACATTCAAAACTGAACTTGAGCTAGCAAAGCAAATCAAACGGCATTATCAAGCAACGTCAAATATTCGTCTTCTTCTTATTCGTGTTGATTATCATAGTGAACATAAACATATTCTCTCATTGAAACATGTTCTACTCAATGAACGCACATCAACAACTAATCGTGGCGTTTGGCTTATATTTCATTTGCAACGAAACTTGCTAAATCAAATCACCAATGATGTCGTATTCAATAACTGGCCCAAAGACATGATCGATGATTTAAATAAACATATGTTCATTCCATTGACGACACTCAGCAATCCATCATACTTTGATCTTGTCTTTCAAGCTGAATATGTTCTTTCTGAATGTATATTTGACGATCTGGTTGATAAATGTTTAGCAAAAGTTCGATATACTGCGACACATAAAGACGACGAACAACGAATCAATAAACGACGTCATTTGATCTTCCAACAACTAACGCAGCAGAATTTTAATAATAACGAACTTCATCTTCGTTCAATTGTCGAGAATAGTTTACTAATATTAATACAAAATTCGAAATCGCTAAACAATACACGTTTCAATGATTGGCGAGTTGATCTTCTAACAAACGGATTCATCACTGCAGGTTCACGTTCATTTAGCGATGCGTTTCAAGCAACGCTATCAACATTTTATGAAGCTCATCTTTTGCTACTATTAGCGCATCTTGAGCAGAATAACTTAATCCATGCGTATTACTTTCTTTCAAATGTGAATGATCCGAAAGTTCGAACACGTTTATCCAAGCTCTGGCAAGAATGTTTCGACCGCGTAATAGAAAATATCGATTGGACGGTGATGAATCGTGATGTCATTGAAGTTCAATTGGATTTCAATGTGAAACTGCCTTGTGCAGCGATGGAATATGAAAATATTCGCGCGATTCGTGGAAACCTTCAACAATTCGACGATGATAATACTACTACCTATAATTCCATTCGTTTCGCTATTGAGCAACTGAAGACAGCGAGCATCTACGGTGAAGATTTCATAAAACTCGTTTTTGATGATAAGCAATTATTTAAATATTACTTCTATGACCAAATTGCATTCCATTTGAATGAAACAAATATTCATCTGTCATCAGAACTAGCATATATTTTGTTAACGAGTAATTCAACACGATCGTTAGAAGAGTATGCAGGAGTTTTTCTTGCTCAACACGCTGAATTTACCGATGTTCTTCGCCTATTTGAAATCGGCTTACATCTAATCAATGAAGATGAAATTCGTTTCGAAGTTGAAAAACAATTCATCGAAAATCCTATTGGTGAAATCAAACCTTCGAAATTCTATTCCCTTGTCATAGCTAATCAACAATTCTATCAATTACCACCCAAAGCCACACATATTGACGAGAAATGGATCTTTAAATGTCAAGGTGATCCAATGATTGAAACAAGTTTGATGAATCTAGTCGAATTGATTCTCTCATCAGCAACTATTGATCGTGTGCGAAGTATTGAAGAGATCACAACTACATATAGTTTAATAGCACACGGCATTTATAGTTTATCATCGTATTTAGTTGACAATCTGGAAAAACTTCGAACGTTCATTGGTCTTGTACGATGTCTGACAGCTTTACTATCAGACAGGGCACTCGATGCTTTCAAAGATGCTTGTAGACGAGGCTTTGATGGTGAATTTGAATCATGTCGCGCAATTGACGATTTTATCGGCCAATTGCGAAGATTGATTCAAGAGGAAAATTCCAAGGTTGATACGAATGCCAGCAACCAAGCACTGGCCAAATTAGAAGTCGAATTTTTGAAAAATTGGCTAGCTGACAATGGCGATTCGTATGGCGACGTTCTCGTTTTGTTGAGCCAAAATGATAGTGAACTTTGGCAATATTCCGCAAAGATTCTTACGTATATTGACCGGAAGCTTGATCTACTATCAACATTGAAAGAAAACCATGGAAAACTAACTTTCGATGAAGATTACGAACAGTTCAATCAATCGTTAGAGCAAAGCAATAAATTACAACAATTAGTACTTAACCGACTTCACATGCACTTGATGAGAGATGCTCCAGGAAGTGAAATCGATCAACAATTAGTCGAACATTATCAATCTTTTGAAGAACATTTACGTGAAATTCAAAGTATTGACAAAGTAAATACCATCGAATTGATTGCTACAATTGCTTGGATTAAATATTACGTGCAAATCTATGCTTTTGCTTTGAACAATGGCAGCCAAGAAAACGTCTTACATAGAATCGATCAATTATTAACAAATATTAATACTCGATTTGGTTCGACGATTCAATTATTTGCTCTCAAACAGCTTTTACGGATAGCTNAAATATTCATCTGTCATCAGAACTAGCATATATTTTGTTAACGAGTAATTCAACACGATCGTTAGAAGAGTATGCAGGAGTATTTCTTGCTCAACACGCTGAATTTACCGATGTTCTTCGCCTATTTGAAATCGGCTTACAACTAATCAATGAAGATGAAATTCGTTTCGAAATTGAAAAACAATTCATCGAAAATCCTATTGGTGAAATCAAACCTTCGAAATTCTATTCCCTTGTCATAGCTAATCAACAATTCTATCAATTACCACCCAAAGCCACACATATTGACAAGAAATGGATCTTTAAATGTCAAGGTGACCCAATGATTGAAACAAGTTTGATGAATCTAGTCGAATTGATTCTCTCATCAGCATCTATTGATCGTGTGCGGAGTATTGAAGAGATCACAACTACATATAGTTTAATAGCACACGGCATTTATAGTTTATCATCGTACTTAGTTGACAATCTGGAAAAACTTCGAACGTTCATTGATCTTGTACGATGTCTGGCAGCTTTACTACCAGACAGGGCACTCGATGCTTTCAAAGATGTTTGTAGACGAGGCTTTGATGGTGAATTTGAATCATGTCGCGCGATTGACGATTTTATCGGTCAATTACGAAGATTGATTCAAGAGGAAAATTCCCACGTTGATACGAATGTCAGCAACCAAAGACTGGTCAAATTAGAAGTCGAATTTTTGAAAAATTGGCTAGCTGACAATGGCGATTCGTATGGCGACGTTCTCGTTTTGTTGAGCCAAGATCATAGTGAACTTTGGCAATATTCCGCAAAGATTCTCACGTATATTGACCGGAAGCTTGATCTACTATCAACATTGAAAGAAAACCATGGAAAATTAACTTTTGATGAAGATTACGAACAGTTCAATCAATCGTTAGAGCAAAGCAATAAATTACAACAATTAGTAGTCAACCGACTTCACATGCATTTGATGAGAGATGCTCCAGGAAGTGAAATCGATCAACAATTAGTCGAACATTATCAATCTTTCGAAGAACATTTACGTGAAATTCAAAGTGTTGACAAAGTAAATACCATCGAATTGATTGCTACAATTGCTTGGATTAAATATTACGTGCAAATCTATGCTTTTGCTTTGAACAATGGCAGCCAAGAAAACGTCTTACATAGAATCGATCAATTATTAACAAATATTAATACTCGATTTGGTTCGACGATTCAATTATTTGCTCTCAAACAGCTTTTACTGATAGCTGGAGTTGATCTCAATACTTTACACGAACAATACGTGAATCGGAATATTATTTGGATTAAAGGACTTCTTCAACATCAAAGAGATCAACAAGCACAAAATGTTCGTCGGCGTCTGATTTTACCAACTCCTCTCTTCGAATGTCAACAAGAATTCCGACGAACGAGTGAAATTCTTAGTGCTATAAATAAACATAACGAGCTAAAACAACTTATCATCGCATACGGTTCGTCACAAAAGTTTAGTTATGCACTTTTTATGTGGTTTATTCAGTACTATTGTCGTTTTCTTCAGTCAAATGTAGAAGTTGATCGTGCATTTGTTCAACTGATCGAGCATGATGTCAGTCAAGAATTGCTACGTTGTTTCACTCCTTTAGGCCATAAATATTTGATTGCATTATGTTCAAACTTTTCGAACGACTCGTATTTTCGTCTACGAGCCGATATGAATTTGAATGACATCCACAAACGTTTAATGGCTCTGAATATTGTTGCCGTATTCATCTCATTCCGATCGCTATCTGAAATCACTTTACTAGGTAGCATTTTATTTAATCAGCAGCGACAAATGCCAACTAGTTATATTCAACATTTGTCGAATGTCTGTTTACCTGGCATGACTGTCTGTGATCCGGCGATAACACAAATGATGGATGTACGCACTCAAGTTCAAGATCGTCTTGAACGAGGTGTTATTCATCCTGGCGGAAGATTCATTTTTCAATGTTCGAAGGAATGTCTGTGGATATTTATTTTTCAAAATTGCGGCGTTCCTAATGACCGACATATTTGTCCTCTATGCGGAAAACCCATTGGTGCTGAACGATACAACGTTCTTATTCAACGTGATCCTCCTCAAATAAAAATGCCTATTGACGAAGGTCTTCGGCTCATTAATCAGCATATCGATGAATACAATCGAACGACTCGTTTAGGATATCACAATGTCAAAGCTGCCGAAACAAGTCTTATAGGAGAAAAACCAGATCATCTGAATCGTCCCATATCATTCCGTTTTGTGCATTTCTTAACGCATGGTCTTCTTCTCTTTCTTGATGATGCTAATTACTTAACTGCAGATGATGTACAACAACGTTTAAAATTACCATCTCGTACGCATTTTCGCGATCATTTCGAAAAAGATTACGAGCTACTTGCTCAATCATCAATAGACAATCAACAATGCTACATTTGGATATACAAATTACTCAATCATCTCATACATGATGATTTCAATCGACGTGGCATCATGAGTACGAATCAACATGTTTTCCAAATTGAACAACTTATTGAACAAAATCTCATCTTTAAACATATTGATTCAATTACCAATGAAATCACCGAGTACAAACAAGCGTATGCGAAATTCATTCAGGAACGTGATTCCAAGCCATCATTAGAAAATTTCATTGATGAATTATGCGAAGACGAACAGCTGTATCCTCTTTTAAATTTCTTCAATGTCACCACATTTCATACTTCAAATCCTTTGGAAAAATTTATCACCAAAATACAAACACTTTCACATGACGAAAAAGTTTATCCTGTGACAACGTTTCTCTTGAAACGCTTCAATGATTACACCAACATTCAGCATCTCTATCCAATCATTGCCTTTAGCAATTATCTTATCGAGAAATTCAATTACCGTATCAAACGAAATGATGCTGTTGAGAAGAGAGTTTCGTATTATCTTCAAGCCGGTGACGACCAACAAGTGATTAAGCAACTTTATGACGCCTTTCTCCATGCTTGGTATGCATTAGATTTAAAGGAAATTCGGTATGGTTGTCAAGCACCAAAATTTCAGTNTAAATATCTAATTGCATTATGTTCAAACTTCTCGAACGACTCGTATTTTCGTCTACGAGCCAATATGGATTTGAATGACATCCACAAACGTTTAATGGCTCTGAATATTGTTGCCGTATTCATCTCATTCCGATCGCTATCTGAAATCACTTTACTAGGTAGCATTTTATTTAATCAGCAGCGACAAATGCCAACTAGTTATATTCAACATTTGTCGACTGTCTGTTTACCTGGCATGACTGTTTGTGATCCGGTGATAACACAAATGATGGATGTACGCAGTCAAGTTCAAGATCGTCTTAAACGAGGTGTTATTTATCCTGGCGGAAGATTCCTTTTTCAATGTTCGAAAGAATGTCTGTGGATATTTATTTTTCAAAATTGCGGTGTTCCTAATGACCGACATATTTGTCCTCTATGCGGAAAATCCATTGGTGCTGAACGATACAACGTTCTTATTCAACGTGATCCTCCTCAAATAAAAATGCCTATTGACGAAGGTCTCCAGCTCATTAATCAGCATATCGATGAATACAATCGAACGACTCGTTTAGGATATTACAATGTCAAAGCTGCCGAAACAAGTCTTATGGGAGAAAAACCAGATCATCTGAATCGTCCCATATCATTCCGTTTTGTGCATTTCTTAACGCACGGTCTTCTTCTCTTTCTTCATGATGCTAATTACTTAACTGCAGATGATGTACAACAACATTTAAAATTACCATCTCGTACGCATTTTCGCGATCATTTCGAAAAAGATTACGAGCTACTTGCTCAATCATCAATAGATAATCAACAATGCTACATTTGGATATACAAATTACTCAATCATCTCATACATGATGATTTCAATCGACGTGGTATCATGAATACGAATCAACATGTTTTCCAAATTGAACAACTTATTGAACAAAATCTCATCTTTAAACATATTGATTCAATAACCAATGAAATCACCGAGTACAAACAAGCATATGCGAAATTCATTCAGGAACGTGATTCCAAGCCATCATTAGAAAATTTCATTGATGAATTATTCGAAGACGAACAGCAGTATCCTCTTTTAAATTTCTTCAACGTCACCACATTCCATACTTCAAATCCTTTGGAAGAATTTATCACCAAAATACAAACACTTCCACATGGCGAAAAAATGTATCCTGTGACAACGTTTCTCTTGAAACGTTTCAATGATTACACCAACATTCAGCATCTCTATCCAATCATTGCCTTTAGCAATTATCTTATCGAGAAATTCAATTACCGTATCAAACGAAATGATGCTGTTGAGAAGAGAGTTTCATATTATCTTCAAGCCGGTGACGACCAACAAGTGATTAAGCAACTTTATGACGCCTTTCTCCATGCTTGGTATGCATTAGATTTAAAGGAAATTCGGTATGGTTGTCAAGCACCAAAATTTCAGTTAACCGTTACCAAAAAGGAATTTGCTGAAAGCACAAGTCTCGCTACGCTTCTGTTGAACACCTCACGAGACNATGATGCTGTTGAGAAGAGAGTTTCGTATTATCTTCAAGCCGGTGACGACCAACAAGTGATTAAGCAACTTTATGACGCCTTTCTCCATGCTTGGTATGCATTAGATTTAAAGGAAATTCGGTATGGTTGTCAAGCACCAAAATTTCAGTTAACCGTTACCAAAAAGGAATTTGCTGAAAGCACAAGTCTCGCTACGCTTCTGTTGAACACCTCACGAGACCAAAGTAGTCTTGTCCTGGCGGCAACGATCAAAACCCTGGCTGAATTACAAAACGAAATTGTCAACTATTTTCACAACACACTTGATCATGCGGTTAATACGGAAACGAAACGAAAGCATGTAGCACTTCAAGCAATTCGACCTGAAAACGTCCTCCGTCTTGATCGCGGTTATCTCAGTCAGAAATTATTCGATGATTGTCTTGTTTTGAATTATGATTACGGCAAAGGTAACGATTTCATTTATGATTATGAAGAAATCGAAATGACTTTAAGAAACATGATTAGCTCATTAGTATTAATCGATACGGATAAGTTACGTTTTCTCAATTATCAATTCGAATTGTACGGTGAAAACACGTCATTGATCAATGATGTACGTGCTCGTATCAAACAATACCAACTGAGCAATGAAGAACGAACAAAACTGCAGCACCTCGTCGAAGAAATGAGTCCTGATGATACTCTGAATTACCTTGGCTCATTAGATTATGTTTTTACATATTTAAGGAATAGTATTACAGAACATGCTACAGGAACAACAACAATTCAGACATTCGTTGAATATCATATCCATTCATATGCGTGTCTAAACGAGAATATCCTTCGTCGACCACCATTTTCAATGATACAACTGCAATACATAATCGACTTGTATGAAATGATTGAAGAAAATGCATTCGATCGAGTTCTGCGTCCTTATGTGAAAAAAGAACTTGCTGAAGAAACATTCACAGATGACGAACGGCAGCGTGTTCTTGATGTGTTTACTCGTACGACATTCGAAAAAGATACGATTGCTGTGCCATTAAAAAACATCGATAACTGGATAGCAATGCTGAAACGATTGATGATTCGTGTGCTCAATGCAAATGTTAGCCTTGAAACACCGCTTCAATTGTATCTCGAGCGTACGGATCTTTGGAGCGACCGGGTTAGTGATGTTGATCTGGAAACATTTCAAGTCGATGANCGTGTTCTTGATGTGTTTACTCGTACGACATTCGAAAAAGATACGATTGCTGTGCCATTAAAAAACATCGATAACTGGATAGCAATGCTGAAACGATTGATGATTCGTGTGCTCAATGCAAATGTTAGCCTTGAAACACCGCTTCAATTGTATCTCGAGCGTACGGATCTTTGGAGCGACCGGGTTAGTGATGTTGATCTGGAAACATTTCAAGTCGATGACGATATTTTACTTCAACATACATATGTTATCCTTGGAGGTTTAGAAAAGAAACAAAAATCAAATGGTAAAATGTCACAACAACAACAAAGACCATCGCAAATCCAAACTGTTGAAGCACAAAGACAGAAAGCTCAAACATGGTACGAAACAACAGCTAAATCATCAACAACTCCGAGAGTTCTCGCTGATAAAAAGAAAGACAAAACCAAACTACGCGTTTAAATTTTTTGATTATTCGCTCTTTTTTTAATCTAGATTTTAATAAAACTCATTTTATTCACGTCAATTTTATAGATTTAAACGATGTGCTACCTATAAACACAAATCAATATATCATGTCGACTGTTTCACACAAGTATATTCATATCAAGTACTACCATGCTGATTTATTGTAAATAAAGGACGTACTGCCTTTTCAATGACGATAATAATTGCGACCTGCATTATTAAAGGCACCTCGTCCACGTCCTCGGCCCCTTGGCTGAGAGTTTTGTGTATATCCTTGTTGACGTTGTTGTGGCGATCGCCATGATTGATTGTTTTGTTCTGGCCCATATGCGCCATTGGGTTGATTTTGGTTATTAAACTGTCCGCGGTAATCGTGGCGATCCGTGTTGTCAAAGGATTCTCGTCCTCGGGCCCTTGGCTGAGAGTTTTGTGTATATCCTTGTTGACGTTGTTGTGGCGATCGCCATGATTGATCGCTTTGCTGTGTTTCGTGTGTTCCACGGTAATTGCTGCGACCATTTGTGAAATTTCGCTGTCCTTGATCATAATTATCACGATTCTGGGAGAAGTTGTCATTATTTGAATCTATTGATTGTCGTGAATCTCGACGATGACGAGAACGGACAGTTTCCCAACCTTCATCTTCGTCAACATTACTCTCGATATTATTCTGATTGGTAGCAATAGGTGATACTGTAATAAATCTGCATTTGTAGCTACTGTTTACCAGTGATACTGAATCAAAGTTACTACTCCTACAAATAGATGTTTGGCATACACATAACATAAGATTCAGTTTTAAGAAACTCACCAATCAAAGACTTTAGCCAAGGCAATCATTGCAGGATTGAGACAATGCTCGATAATAATAAGAAAGTATGCTTCACGTTCTACAGCAATACTTTTACATTTGTCGAGTTCATTTTGAGATATATGAAAACTAGTCTTGTCTTCATGAAAAGCTCCATTTGTTCCTTTAACTTCAAAGTAGCACATCTTAGC
>CAJNOJ010000183.1:116068-141654 GCA_905250025.1 Adineta ricciae
CTTATGTGAAAAAAGAACTTGCTGAAGAAACATTCACAGATGACGAACGGCAGCGTGTTCTTGATGTGTTTACTCGTACGACATTCGAAAAAGATACGATTGCTGTGCCATTAAAAAACATCGATAACTGGATAGCAATGCTGAAACGATTGATGATTCGTGTGCTCAATGCAAATGTTAGTCTTGAAACACCGCTTCAATTGTATCTCGAGCGTACGGATCTTTGGAGCGACCGAGTTAGTGATGTTGATCTGGAAACATTTCAAGTCGATGATGATATTTTACTTCAACATACATATGTTATCCTTGGAGGTTTAGAAAAGAAACAAAAATCAAATGGTAAGATGTCACAACAACAACAAAGACCATCGGAAATCCAAACTGTTGAAGCACAAAGACAGAAAGCTCAAACATGGTTCGAAACAACAGCTAAATCATCAACAACTCCGAAAGTTCTCGCTGATAAAAAGAAAGACAAAACCAAACTACGCGTTTAACTTTTTTGATTATTCGCTCTCTTTTTAATCTAGATTTTAATAAAACTCATGTTGTTCACGTCAATTTCAAAGATTTAAACGATGTGCTACCTATAAACACAAATCAATATATCATGTCGACTGTCTCACACAAGTGTATTCATATCAAGTACCACCATGCTGATTTATTGTAAATAAAGGACGTACTGTCTTTTCAATAAGGATAATAATTGCGACCTGCATTATTAAAGTCACCTCGTCCACGTCCTCGACCCCTTGACTGAGGGTTTTGTGTATATCCTTGTTGCGTTGGTCGCGAGGATTGACCGTTTTGTTGTGATCGATACGCGCCATTGGATTGATTTTGGTTATTAAACTGTCCACGGTAATCGTGGCGACCCGTGTTGTCAAAAGATCCTCGTCCTCGGCCCCTTGGCTGAGAGTTTTGTGTATATCCTTGTTGACGTTGTTGCGTCGATCGCCATGATTGACCGCTTTGCTGTGTTTCGTGCGTTCCACGGTAATTGTTGCGACCATTTGTGAAATTCCGCTGTCCTTGATCATAATTATCACGATCCTGGGAGAAGTTGTCATTATTTGAATCTATTGATTGTCGTGAATCTCGACGATGACGAGAACGGACAGTTTCCCAACCTCCATCTTCGTCAACATTACTCTCGATATTATTCTGATTAGTAGCACTAGGTGATACTGTAATAAATCTGCATTTGTAGCTGCTGTTTACCAGTGATACTGAATCAAAGTTACTACTCCTACAAATAGATGTTTGACATACACATAACATAAGATTCAGTTTTAAGAAACTCACCAATTAAAGACTTTAGCTAAGGCAATCATTGCAGGATTGAGACAATGCTCGATAATAATAAGAAAGTATGCTTCACGTTCTACAGCAATACTTTTACATTTGTCGAGTTCATTTTGAGATATATGAAACCTAGTCTTGTCTTCATGAAAAGCTCCATTTGTTCCTTTAACTTCAAAGTAGCACATCTTAGCTCTTGACTCATATCCTTTCACAAACACTTGTTTTGTATCATATAATTCCAAGTCATAACCGGCTGAATCATTTATATTACGTGTGCATCCTGAGTAGACCTTTGCTCGTGCAGATGATCGCCAATTTCTAACTGGTGTAACATCCTTTTTGCCATACTCCTTTTGTAGATAATCAAAGAAAAAATGCTCGGCCTTTTGACCAATACGAATATGTTGTTCACCATCAACAATAGATGGATCTGTCCAATCCTTTGGTATTTTTCGATCTAAATTACGGTGATCCTGCTGTTTCACACGCTCTTGGTAAATTTCGTCTTCCAGAGATCGTTCTGGAGCGATGTGAATTTCTTGTGGATCTTCTTCAGTTATACAGTTGTCACCAATTGAAAAAACAATCGACTCGACCGATTCATGATCTACTGGAAAAATCACAGCCAGTAATGCATAGATGCTAGGTGCAGTGCTGGAGAATGATGAAAGGTGTGTTGAAGCAAATGCGTCACAATTGCTGATTTTTTGTTGTGCAATCATTTTCGCTTCGTCGAAGGATTTATATCGACATTTATGTAATAGAGTTGCCAGAGCTGATATGGCTACGATAGCTTTGGCAGAATTATCTTTGAAGTAATCAGTGCATATGAGAACAGTTTTGTCAAAAATCCAAAAGGCATAGTTGCTCTCCATTCGACAATCATCCTCATCCGAACTATTGGACGTCTCTTCGACAGTACCATTTGAGAGTAACAAAGAAATTTTAGTAAACCTGGTGCTGATTACGTTCAGTTGACTATCCTCGATTACCTCCCGAAATATCTCCGTTAATTTTGTGAGATTATTTTCCATAGTATTATTCGGATGATCCCATCTTATCTTTCCGTGTTGTTCGACATAATCGATGTGTGACAAAGCCAAAGTCAATGGACACGTTCGAGTAATTACTGGAGAGATAAAATGACGTTTCTCAAATTTTCTTGATAGATTGTTGATGATTTTTATTTCAAAACACGCATACACAATATTCGTCGATCTCTTAGTAATCAGTCGATGACCATTGGTAACAAGTGGAAGAGACACGTTTCGAATCGAGTTACGAAGTAAGGTTTTCATTCCTGACGAAATCTCCTTTGAAGTCAATGCAAAACGCCATTTTAAATCTTCGGGACTGCCAGGTGGTGCATCCTGATTCTTCAGTTTGATAACTGTTCTGTAAAGATTACTGTCAGCTTCACTACTCTCAATACATTTAAGTAGCAAATCTTCAAAGTACTGTAAAAGAGTAATCATTGTTTCCATGCCAGTTTCATTTAATCTCGTCAATCCATTACCGATTGGATGAAAGTTTTGTGTATCATTTTTCACCAAACGAATAGTTTGGTAAATATCTTTAATAGTCACTTGACATTGACAATCTAACATACGAAATAGTCCTTTGAACGGCCAGTACACGGGATTGACTGTAGGAGAGATCAGTTGTAATTGCCGATATTTGCAAACTAAAGAAATGCCAGTTCGATGTTTATTATCGATTTCTGCCACGATGAGAAGATCTTTCAGGAGACAAAATTTTTCTTGATCTGGAAGATACAGCTGACAATCGGAAAGGAAACTTTCTTTGTCAACGGTTTCGATCTTTTCTTTGATATCGAGCTGTAATCGAGTTAACCAATGCAGGTAAAGATCAACATTGTCAATCTTTTCACTGCTCAAGTGTCGAAGAATATTCATACATGTTATTAGATCATATTCGGCACGAACACCCAGCTTCATTGCCAGTGTACAACAGTAAGGAGGAACATCGACTCGTGGTAATTTCACGAAATCGGCAGTTATAAATTGATTGAATGTCATTGAAACTGGTTGGATTCGCTGTTCAGAATTTATCATAGAAACGATCGGGAATTGTCGCAGTGCTTGCTGTGTATCTTCTGGCTGGGCTGAGAGAATGAATTCACCTAAACGAGCATACTTCTCATTTGTGAACATAGTAAACAATGGCAAAGTTGGCAATTGATCAAGAGTATAAGTATCGGGAAGGTTTATTGAAGGATGTTTACAGCCCATTTTTAGTAAGAAATCTTCCCATTGAAGATGATTGATTAAATGATTCGAATCGACAGTAAAATAAGGAAATCGAACAAACGTTACGGGTGTCGCCGACACATAGCGTCTGATGTCCAAACTCAAGATGGTCGGTAGAGTTGCGTTTTGAATAGAAGTCAAACAAGGATCAGAGCCTTGAATGGGTACGAGAAGTGGGTTGGAAGCATCTAATTTTTCAACACGAGATTGAAGATAAGATAAATCCTTCCAGATTTCTTCTAGTAAACTCTCATCTACAAGTATCATTATTGATGTTACACACAGATCTAGGTGTTGACACTGGATAATTTCGATTAACTTTTGCTCTGTTAAGATTTGGACCTTATGGAATCGTAGAAGAGCTGCTTTTTCGTCCAGTGATGCGTATTGAAGAACAGTTAATCGTGGTTTCCATATGCGAATGGACGAATCATCATTAATGTAAAGCTTTGGACAATTTCCGTTAGGTGTTGGCAGATATTGTCGTTCACGACTATCTTGAAGAAGAAAAATCGGCTTTTTGAACATGAGCTGCGATATATCTGGAGTCAGCCCTTCTAATAAACAATGAAAGAGTTGTGACCACCAGGATTCGTCTTGTTTCAGAGCCCACTGTTGAAATTCATTGCTTTCTTCATCTCGATTCGGAAAACATGTCAATACATCCGCGATAGAAACTTTTTTTACTTCGATAGATTCCAAAAGATCAACGTTATAGAATTTATCGGTCGCATCAATCACTCGAATATTAGCATAGTTTTCCAATTGTTTTGCAGAAATCAGAGGTGCCAGATTAGGATTCCAATAACGAATTATTTTACCTAGATATGAACGATGAACAAATTTAGAATTCAAAGTAATTCATACCTGCACGAATACCCAAAATATCGGAGAGATGTTTCTTGAATAAATTACGTATACGATCTACCATCGAAAGCCACCAGGAGGAGCGTTTGCCGTGGTGAGTATTTCCCAACGGACAAAAACGACCTATGTCTCTTTTTAAATCGATATCATTCGAAAGAAGATAAATGAAAAGAACAGCTAAATGATCTCGAAGGTAAATGTTAAGCTTAGCATTTTCGAGAACATTTTCTCGGTTTGTAACTAAATGAAACTCAGCATTGAATATAAAATTAAATCCAAGGTCACAAACAGGTAGACCCGTGTACACATTTGCTTTGAGAGTATATTCTGGATTACATGGAAATGCTATTGTTAACGTTGTTGTCGGATCTTTGCGTTGTTCAATTGAACTGGGAACTTCGATTTGGCAACTATACACTCGAAATGTTTCATCACCTTCGGGAGTACGTAATCGAACCATCGAACCCTTCAGATCGAGAAAAGTCAGATCCTCAAAGGGCACAATCGGTTGTGTTTCTAATTTTGTCAAACCGATCTTTTGTTTTGTTATCACTATTGATGCGTTTTTTCTTCGATCAACAACTTCCAGATTCTCCAAATGGCTCATGTTCAATAGAATACAGGAATCCACTGCATCCCAAACATCATTGAGAAACTGTTCAGCGGAAGAGTCACCTGCTGGTAATTTGAGTGGCAGATAAAGGTGAGTATGTTGAGGACGAGTGGAGATTTGTTCTGCGATCCACGAAGGAATGTCTTTCTCGGCTATCCATTTCGGTGTGATATACGACATTTCATCTCGACCAGGAACTTCGAAACGAAATCGCCATGCGTGCGAAAAGAGTGCCGGTTGATTGGATGCGGCAAAAACTGATTTGAATCCAACACCCTTCTCACCAATATGTTTCCTTTCACCAGTTTTTGTAGTCACTGCCAAACTACAAATAGCTGAAACGTCACANCGATGTTTATTATCGATTTCTGCCACGATGAGAAGATCTTTCAGGAGACAAAATTTTTCTTGATCTGGAAGATACAGCTGACAATCGGAAAGGAAACTTTCTTTGTCAACGGTTTCGATCTTTTCTTTGATATCCAGTTGTAATCGAGTTAACCAATGCAGGTAAAGATCAACATTGGCAATCTTTTCGCTGCTTAAGTATCGAAGAATATTCATACATGTTATTAGATCATAGTCGGCACGAACACCCAGCTTTATTGCCAGTGTACAGCAGTAAGGAGGAACATCGACACGTGGTAATTTCACGAAATCGGCAGTTATAAATTGATTGAATGCCATTGAAACTGGTTGGATTCGCTGTTCAGAATTTATCATAGAAACGATCGGGAATTGTCGCAGTACCTGCTGAGTATCTTCTGGATGGGCTGAGAGAATGAATTCACCTAAACGAGCATACTTCTCGTTTGTGAACATAGTAAACAATGGTAAAGTTGGCAACTGATCAATAGTATAAGTATCGGGAAGATTTATTGAAGGACATGTACAGCCCATTTTTAGTAAAAAGTCTTCCCATTGAAGATGATTGATTAAATGATTCGAATCGACAGTAAAATAAGGAAATCGAACAAATGTTACGGGTGTCGCCGAAACATAAGGTGTGATGTCCAAGCCCAAGACGGTCGGTAGAGTTGCGTTTCGAATAAAAGTCAAACAAGGATCGGAGGCTTGAATGGGTACGAGAAATGGCTTGGAAGCATCTAATTTTTCAACACGAGACTGAAGATAAGATAAATCATTCCAAATTTCTTCTAGTAAATTCTCATCTACAAGTATCATTACTGATTTTACGCACAGATCTAGGTGTTGACATTGAATAATTTCGATTAACTTTTGCTCTGTTAAGGTTTGAACCTTATGGAATCGTAGAAGAGCTGCTTTTTCGTCCAGAGATGCGTATTGAAGAATAGTTAATCGTGGTTTCCATATGCGAACGGACGAATCATCGTTAATGTAAAGCATTGGACAATTTTCGTTAGGTGTTGGCAGATATTGTCGTTCGCGACTATCTTGAAGAAGAAAAATCGGCTTTTTGAACATGAGCTGCGATATATCTGGAGTCAGCGCTTCTAATAAACAATGAAAGAGTTGCGACCACCAGGATTCGTCTTGTTTCAGAGCCCACTGTTGAAATTCATTGCTCTCGTCATCTCGATTCGGAAAACATGTCAATACATCCGTGATAGAAACTTTTTCTACTTGAATAGATTCCAAAAGATCAACGTTATACAATTTATCGGTCACATCAATCACTCGAATATTAGCATAGGTTTCCAATTGTTTTGCAGAAATCAGAGGTGCCAGAGTAGGATTCCAATAACGAATTGTTTTACCTAGATATGAACGATGAACAAATTTAGATTTCGAAGTAATTCATACCTGCACGAATACCCAAAATATCGGAGAGATGTTTCTTCAATAGATTACGTATACGATCAACCATCGAAAGCCACCAGGAGGAGCGTTTGCCGTGGTGAGTATTTCCCAACGGACAAAAACGACTTATGTCTCTTTTTAAATCGATATCATTCGAAAGAAGGTAAACGAAAAGAACAGCTAAATGATCACGAAGATAAATGTTAAGCTTAGCATTTTCGAGAACATTTTCTCGGTTTGTAACTAAATGAAACTCAGCATTGAATATAAAATTAAATCCAAGATCACAAACAGGTAGACCCGTGTACACATTTGCTTTGAGAGTATATTCTGGATTACATGGAAACGCTATTGTTAACGTTGTTGTCGAATTTTCACGTTGTTCGATTGAACTTGGAACATCGATTTGGCAACTATACACTCGAAATGTTTCATCACCTTCGAGAGTACATAATCGAACCATCGAACCCTTCAGATCGAGAAAAGTCAGATCCTCAAAGGGCACAATCGGTTGTGTTTTTAATTGTGTTAAACCGATCTGTTGTGTTTTGATGACTACTGATGTGTTTTTTCTTCGGTCAACAACTTCCAGATGCTCCAAACGACTCATGTTCAATAGAATACAGGAATCCACTGCATCCCAAACATCATTGAGAAACTGTTCAGCGGAAGATTTACCTGCTGGTAATTTGAGTGGCAGATAAAGGTGAGTATGTTGAGGACGAGTGGCGATTTGTTCTGCGATCCACGAAGGAGTGTCTTTCTCGGCTATCCATTTCGGTGTGATATACGACATTTCATCTCGACCAGGAACTTCGAAACGAAATCGCCATGCGTGCGAAAAGAGTGCCGGTTGATTGGATGCGGCAAAAACTGATTTGAATCCAACACCCTTCTCGCCAATATGTTTCCTTTCGCCAGTTTTTGTAGTCACTGCCAAACTACAAATAGCTGAAACGTCACAATATCGAAGACCTCGTTCATTATTCGAAAATAGAATATAATCATGATTCAACTCGATTCGTAAAGACGGGCTATGTTCATTATAAATATTATCTTCGGCGTTCTAAAAGAAATATCTCGCAATAGAATTCTCGAAATGAAACAAATGGAATTTACTTGAATTAGTTCGTCAAGAAAATGTACCGACGAACTGTAAAGATCCGAACCGAGATGTCTCAATGAGCCGCATATCGATTCTCGCATATCCTTGTCCTTAAATGTTTCTCTTCGATGGCATATCTTTCTAATGAACTGTTCAGCTTGCTCGCTTGTGATCTGATCAGGTGAGACATCTGGTAATTGATCGGTGTCATCTGTCTCGCTCACAGTATTGTCTTTTTCTGATGAAGTACTCGTCGAAATTTCCCCAGATTGGATGACGACATTCGCAGAAGTACCTAATTTGATTAAACGATCGATCTCTTTGGCCATTCGAATATTCTCTTTTTGATATTCATCTCGATCGGCCTTTGTACGTTGTAATTCTTCTTCGAGATGTTGAAATCTTTCATTAAGTGATTGCTTTTCCTGTTTCAAGTGTTCATAATCGCATTTTAATTGTAAAATGTTAATTTTCTCCCATTCGCTATCATATAATTTCTGAAAATCCTTCAATTGCTTTCCAGTTTCGTCGCATTGACCTAATATTTGAAGCTGCTCATGCAACGAATGGTATGCAGATAGTAGATCTTTCGTAGATGTTGAAGGTTTCTTCGGCTGATTGGCGGGTTCAACCGTTGTGATGACGTTAGGTGTTTCAATATATTCTTTCTCATCCTCGTCCTCATCAATGTGTTCCGTTTTCGATTGTACCAGTAGAGAGTACAAACGAAGGGGTATATCGACTTTGTTCATGTGAGATGAGCTACTTCGAAATAGCACTCCAATAGTGGATGGAATTATTGTCAGTAGATGGACTTGTCGTTTTACCGTGGTACTGATTGAGATCGAACCATTAATAAGGAACGATGTGAGCAGAGCATATAAGTTGATGATCAACAACAGTTTTTTATTAGACCTGTCTGCAATTTGAGATGATACAGCGAACTTTGGATCGGTTAGAATTTCGATGGCGTCAACAATTGTGTGAACGTCATCTGCTGTCACTTGCGAAGAATGGTCAAAACTTGCATAGAAAAGAGATGATAAAACTTCGAAATTAACCCAGTTCGCTAAAATTTCAGTATGTTGAAAGCAGTAGTCCATTTCCGATGACATTCGTGATTTGCGATCATCTGATCTAAAAAAAACTCTGTTGACATTCACATCTAAGTTTTACAAGACCTACTCGGAATCGAATGAGAGTGCTTCATCCCGGTACATTTCCTTCAGCCGTCGATACGGTAATAAAAGCTGCATAATTGCATTTAAAATTTTTCGTGCTGTTGATGGATCGACTGATAAATAAACATGGGCATATCTATGTTCATTTAGATCAGCACTAAGAATCTTTTCACAGAGATCCAGGCCAGCGAGTATAAGAGCATAATTTTGATGGCATACGAGTGAAAGACTCAATTCGAAAGTCTCGCGCGTGTTACTGAATAGTTTGTGACGAAAGAAAAAGTGTTTCGATACTTGGCAGACGCACCAAAGAATTGCATAGAGAAGAGAAAATGTCGACTCGTCATTGCTAGCAAGCAGTCGTTGTGCATAAAGAATCAGTTGAGCTGCGATTGTGTCTGAATTTTCAACATCTGAATCCTTAAATCCACATAGAAAATGTCGTTTGTATGCTTTTCGCTTCTCTCTATCGGCGTAGGTCATATCACGAAGCACTAAATAGACTACTTCACGGACCGCCTCAGTTGCTTCGTCAGTATTTTTCAAACGACTGCAAAGAGTCTCTAAAGGACGCTTCAAAATTTGTGCATAATAAGACTTTAAGTGTGATGTAGTATATCGTACATGTTGCACCGTTCGATTATGTGGTCCAAGCAATTTTTCCATCGAAGATCGAACGTTATCATTGTTAGATGAGTATTTCAGTAGCTTTTGATCAAATAGATCTTTTAATATTTCTTGTAATTGAGCACTCGCAAAGTCGCCATTATCTTGAACAAGCAATGTATGTTCTCGAAGAGATAGCGAGGAATTCAGTAGAGAAAAAAATCTTCGAGTACGATCTCTATAATTGGGATATGTTTGATTAATGTATTCTTCATAAGGAGCACTCTGACAAATCCAATCCATGAACAGTTTCTCTTCATTAACTAATAAACCGAGAACAGCGAATGTCGTTGTAACGGGTGGTTGCTTTTGATTATTTGAGTCGATGACTATCTTAAGGAAATCCGGATCCAAAAGAACGGAGCCATAAACGAGAATCCAAGTTAATGCGTTCTTATTGAGCAGATCATCAACTTCCTTGCGAAGTGTCTCATATTCCTTTGCATGCAATGTGGTATGTCCACGACAGCATGTATGTATTGGATTCGTTGTGACTGAATTAGTTGATGAAGGTTGACTTTTATGATCGAATATGCGATTTTGTATGGTCATTAATGCATCATAATTAGTCAAATTATTGACTTCAAATGACGTGCTAGTTTGTGAATAGTTTTGTATAAAATATTTTATTCGTTCATAGGCAGTTGTATCTGGTCCACCAGCGAGAATAATGAAATTTATTTGTGTTGAAGGTTTGCCAAAAATTTGACAGTAGGAACACAGAGAATCGACCATGGTTCTTATTACGTGAAATCTATTAAAATGAAATTCTCAAAATTGCGTTGTTTTTCATCTGATAAGAAAAAAAACACAGTCGTACTGGTAATTCAACACGCTCTGTTTTATTAGTAGATGTTGACTTAGAGAGAGCGCACATTTTTTGCTTGAATAAAGCACTGCAGTGGAGAATTTTTCTTATCGGATTACAGCCGAATGTCTTCTCATCGTGGAATACTATTGCACGATGATTATTTTTCATAGCAACAAGGGAAAAAAAACCAATAGCAATCTGATGCACTTCATGCTTGAGTAAATGCAATGCTCATCTTCGCATTGGGCTCGTTTTCAAGTCGAGTGAAAAGTGAAATGGGACATTTGTCAAACGTGAAATTTTATTTAAACATCATATTTATTGACTTCATATAGAATGTGTGATGTAACATAGATAACAAATTGTAACAAAACAGACGTAGATGTGCTGAAATAAAAAATATATCTCGAAATTATTGTATATAAAAAAGTGATTGTTGGATTAAAAATCATTTGCACTCGAGTGTTCTTTTTCAACATGTTTTGCAAGTTCGTCATTGCTGCCAAACCAGTCGCCACACTCATCACAAGAAACTTCCAATTCTTTGACGATTTGGCAATTCGCATTGGTTTTCTTGTGCATTGCAAGATTTTTTTTCAGATCCCAATAAACTTTTATGTTCGGATCTTGTATATGAATGCTTCGTCTATGTTCCAGAAGATCGTCATGTAAATCAAACGATTCCTTACAGTGATTACATCCATATTTGACAAACACTTCGTCATCGTTACAACTTGGCATATGTTGTTTAACTAAACCTATAATTTCGTTCAGGGTGATCTCCGGCGGATTGCTGACTGTCTGAATGAATAGCCGACTTCTCCCATGGTATTTTTGCTTAGTGAACAGTTCTTCAGCACTGCAAGAATTCGAACCAATGATAATGATTATCGATGTGAAATGATCGCATTCCTTTTTGAGGGTATCGATAATATTTTGACCATTTGAAGACGGCAGTACAGATACATTAGATATACCTGGGTGTGGCATTATTTTTTCCTGAATTAACGTTGGATCAGCACAAAAGATGTAGAATTTACAGCTGCCGGGAACTTTTGATAACCCTCTGATATTGCCGAGAATGATTTCCATACGATCATCGTCACCATCAAATAGAACAAGTTGATTTGCGTTCGAAGCCATAAAATGTGAATATACTGCGTTCACTGCGATTTTCTAACACAGAATTCTGACAAGAAACCAGCTTTTTTATATGATAAAAATTTCCCAGTTGAAATAGAATTTTGCAACTATATGTAAGATTTGTTTCTTTCCAGTGTGTGATAACATTACTAAAAACTCAGAGGAATCAGATAATTGTTCTTTCACCTCCTTCTTAACAAATGACAATGTTGTATTCTCAATAGAAAATTTCACAACTGTATCGTAACATTAATTTGTCAAAGCAAACAACGTCACTGCGTATTTTTCAGACAGATTTATGTCCTTTTACTACCGAGTTTATTTTTTCTTCCTATTTGTTTTTCTTTGTAACAGACGGCAATAAAAAAAATGACAGAAACATTTTTCGCGGAATAAACTTGCCTCGCTGCTTTGTATTTAAAAGATCTCGTGTGCTCGTCATTCCCATTGCTAAAAATCAAGCCCGACATGAGTCGTAAGCCGGTGAAAAGCAACGTAACGAAATCTAAAGTTGCAGCAAAGCCGTCACCACCAGCATCCTCGGCTGTTGAGACACAAGTCAAAGTGGAAAAATTCAAACATGATTGTGCAACGGAAAACTTCAATTTAGTCTGGCTTGATGAAAACTACGACGAGATGAATTCGAACTGCTCCGTCTTAACTGCCAAATTATCGACCATCATAAGAAATCTGTATATTTTCAACGATGTTGATGAATGTATCAAACGTATCAACAGTATTCGAGATCTGGATGTATATCTGATATTATCGAATCCGACTGAAGATGCTCTTGCTCATACTCACCAATTAGGCCGAGTGAAAGTGGTATTTATTTTCGATGATCGCAATTCGTCGAATCCATCATGGAAAGGTCAATGGAAAAAAAGTACAAGGAATATACAAGGATATCAATACACTCTGCCAGTTCATCAAGGAAACGGCAAAGTATTACGACGAGGAATACAAAGAATTTAGTTGCATCGCGCTGCAAGATCTAGACAAACGTGATGTCGATGAACTNCTCAATGAGCCGCATATCGATTCTCGCATATCCTTGTCCTTAAATGTTTCTCTTCGATGGCATATCTTTCTAATGAACTGTTCAGCTTGCTCGCTTGTGATCTGATCAGGTGAGACATCTGATAATTGATCGATGTCATCTGTTTCGTTCACAGTACTGTCTTTTTCTGACGAAGTACTCGTCGAAATTTCGCCAGATTGGATGACGACATTCGCAGAAGTACCTGATTTTATTAAACGATCGATCTCTTTGGCCATTCGAATATTCTCTTTTTGATATTCATCTCGATCGACCTTTGTACGTTGTAATTCTTCTTCGAGATGTTGAAATCTTTCATTAAGTAATTGCTTTTCCTGTTTCAAGTGTTCATAATCGCATTTTAATTGTAAAATGTTAATTTTCTCCCATTCGCTATCATATAATTTCTGAAAATCCTTCAATTGCTTTCCAGTTTCGTCGCGTTGACCTAACATTTGAAGCTGCTCATGCAACGAATGGTATGCAGATAGTAGATCTTTCGTAGATGTTGAAGGTTTCTTTGGCTGATTGACGGGTTCAACCATTGTGATGACGTTAGGTGTTTCAACATATCCTTTCTCATCCTCGTCCTCGTCCTCGTCATTGTGCTCCGTTTTTGATCGTACCAGTAGAGAGTACAAACGAAGGGGTATATCGACTTTGTTCATGTGAGATGAGCTACTTCGAAATAACACTCCAATAGTGGATGGAATTATTGTCAGTAGACGGACTTGTCGTTTTACCGTAGTACTGATTGGGATCGAACCATTAATAAGGAACGATGTAAGCAGAGCATATAATTGGATGATCAACAGCAGTTTGTTATTAGACCTGTCTGCAATTTGAGATGATACAGCGAACTTTGAATCGGCTAGAACTTCGATAGCGTCAACAATTGTGTGAACGTCATCTGCTGTCACTTGCGAAGAATGGTCAAAACTTGCATAGAAAAGAGATGATAAAACTTCGAAATTAACCCAGTTTGCTAAAATTTCGGTATGTTGAAAACAGTAGTCTATTTCCGATAACATTCGTGATTTGCGCTCATCTGATCTAAAAAATACTCTGTTGACATTCACATCTAAGTTTTACAAGACCTACTCAGAATCGAATGAGAGTGCTTCATCACGGTACATTTCCTTCAGTCGTTGATATGGTAATAAAAGCTGCATAATTGCATTTAAAATTTTTCGTGCTGTTGATGTATCGACTGATAAATAAACATTGGCATATCTATGTTCATTTAGATCAGCATTAAGAATCTTTTCACAGAGATCCAAGCCAGCGAGTTTAAGAGCATAATTTTGATGGCATACGAGTGAAAGACTCAATTCGAAAGTCTCGCGCGTGTTACTGAATAGTTTGTGACGAAAGAAAAAGTGTTTCGATACTTGGCAGATGCACCAGAGAATTGCATAGAGAAGAGAAAATGTCGATTCATCATAGCTAGCAAGCAGTCGTTGTGCGTAAAGAATCAGTTGAGCTGCGATTGTGTCTGAATTTTCAACATCTGAATCCTTAAATCCACATAGAAAATGTCGTTTGTATGCTCTTTGCTTCTCTCTATCGGCGTAGACCATATCACGAAGCACCAGATAGACTACTTCACGGACCGCCTCAGTTGCTTCGTCAATGTTTTTCAAACGACTGCAAAGAGATTCTAAAGGACGCTTCAAAATTCGTGCATAATAAGACTTTAAGTTGGATGTAGTATATCGTACATGTTGCACCGTTCGCTTATGTGGTCCAAGTAATTTTTCCATCGAAGATCGAACGTTATTATCGTTAGATGAATATTTCGATAGCTTTTGATCAAATAGATCTTTTAATATTTCTTGTAATTGAGCACTCGGCAAGTCACCATTATCTTGAACAAGCAATGTATGTTCTCGAAGAGATTGCGAGGAATTCAGTAGAGAAAAAAATCTTCGAGTACGATCTGCATAATTAGGATACGTTTGATTAATGTATTCTTGATAAGGAGCACTCTGACAAATCCAATCCGTGAACAGTTTCTCTTCATTAACTAATAAGCCGAGAACAGCGAATGCCGTTGTAACGGATGGTTGCTTTTGATTATTTACGTCGATGACTATCTTAAGGAAATCCGGATCCAAAAGAACGGAGCCATAAACGAGAATCCAAGTTAAGGCGTTCTCATTGAGCAGATCATCAACTTCTTTGCGAAGTGTCTCATATTCCTTTGCATGCAATGTGGTACGTCCACGACAACATGTATGTATTGGATTCGTTGTGACTGAATTAGTTGATGCAGGTTGGCTTTTATGATCGAATATGCGATTTTGTATGGCCATTAATGCATCATAATTAGTCAAATTATTGACTTCAAATGACGTGTTAGTTTGTGAATAGTTTTGTATGAAATATTTTATTCGTTCATAGGCAGTTGTATCTGGCCCACCAGCGAGAATAATGAAATTTATTTGTGTTGAAGGTTTGCCAAAAATTTGACAGTAGGAACACAGAGAATCGACCATGGTTCTTATTACGTGAAATCTATTAAAATGAAATTCTCAAAATAGTGTTGTTTTTCATCCGATAAGAAAAAAAAACACAGTCGTACTGGTAATTCAATACGCTCTGTTTTATTAGTAGATGTTGACTTAGAGAGAACGCACATTTTTGCTTGAATAAAGCACTGCAGTGGAGAATTTTTCTTATCGGATTACAGCCGAATGTCTTCTCATCGCGGAATACTATTGTACGATGATTATTTTTCATAGCAGTAAGGGAAAAATCCCAATAACAATCTAATGCACTTCATACTTGAACAGATACAATGCTCATGTTCGCGTTGGGCTCGTTTTCAAGTCGAGTAAAAAGTGAAATAGGACATTTGTCAAACGTGAAATTTTATTTAAACATCATATTTTACTTCATAGAATGTTTGATGTAACATAGATGTGGTCACATTACAAATATACCTCGAAATTATTGTATATAAAAAAAAAGTGATTGTTTGATTAAAAATCATTTGCACTCGAGTGTTCTTTTTCAACATGTTTTGCAAGTTCGTCATTGCTGCCAAAACAGTCGCCACACTCATCACAAGAAACTTCCAATTCTTTGACGATTTGGTAATTCGCATTGGTTTTCTTGTGCGTTGCAAGATTTTTTTTCACATCCCAATAAACTTTCATATTCGGATCTTGTATATGAATGCTTCGTCTATGTTCCAGAAGATCATCATGTAAATCAAACGATTCCTTACAGTGATTACATCCATATTTGACAAACACTTCGTCATCGTTACAACTTGGTATATGTTGTTTAACTAAGCCTATAATTTCGTTCAGGGTGATCTCCGGCGGATTGCTGACTGTCTGAATGAATAGCCGACTTTTCCCATGGTATTTTTGCTTAGTGAACAGCTCATCAGCATGGCAAGAATTCGAACCAATAATAATAATTATCGATGCGAAATGATCGCATTCCTTTTTGAGGGTATCGATAATATTTTGACCATTTGAAGACGGCAGCACAGATACATTAGATATACCTGGGTATGTTATTATTCTTCCCTGAATTGACGCTGGATCAGCACAAAAGATGTAGAATTTACAGTTGCCGGGAACTTTTGATAACCCTCTGATATTGCTGAGAATGATTCCCATACGATCATCGTCACCATCAAATAGAACAAGTTGATTTGCGTTCGAAGCCATAAAACGTGAATATGTTGGATTCACTGCGATTTTCTAACACAGAATTCTGACAAGAAACTAGCTTTTTATATGATAAAATTTCCCAGTTGAAAGAGAATTTCGAACTATATGTAAAATTTGTTTCTTCCCAGTGTATGATAACATTGCTAAAAACTCAGAGGAATCAGATAATTGTTCTTTCACCTCCTTAACAAATGACGATGTTGTATTCTCAATAGAAAATTTCACAACTGCATCGTAACATTAGTTTCTCAAAGCAAACAACGTCACTGCGTATTTTTCAGACAGATTTATGTTCTTTTACTACCGAGTTTATTTTTTGTTCCTATTTGTTTTTCTTTGTAACAGACGGCAATAAAAAAATGGCAGAAACATTTTTCGCGGAATAAACTTGCCTCGCTGCTTTGTATTTAAAAGATCTCGTGCACTCGTCATTCCCATTGCTAAAAATCAAGCCCGACATGAGTCGTAAGCCGGTGAAAAGCAACGTGACGAAATCTAAAGTTGCAGCAAAGCCGCCACCACCAGCGTCCTCGGCGGCTGAGACACAAGTCAAAGTGGAGAAATTCAAACATGATTGTGCAACGGAAAACTTCAATTTAGTCTGGCTTGATGAAAACTACGACGAGATGAATTCGAACTGCTCCGTCTTAACTGCCAAATTACCGACCATCATCAGAAAACTGTATATTTTCAACGATGTTGATGAATGTATCAAACTTATCAACAGTATTCGAGATCTGGATGTATATCTGATATTATCGAATCCGACTGAAGATGCTCTTACCCATACTCACCAATTAGGCCGAGTGAAAGTGGTATTTATTTTCGATGATCGCAATTCGTCGAATCCATCATGGAAAGATCAATGGAAAAAAGTACAAGGAATATACAAGGATATCAATACACTCTGCCAGTTCATCAAGGAAACGGCAAAGTATTACGACGAGGAATACAAAGAATTTAGTTGCATCGCGCTGCAAGATCTAGACAAACGTGATGTCGATGAACTCGGTCAATCGTTTATGTATACTCAATTACTCAAGGAAATTCTTCTCGAAATGAAATATGGTACGACATGTAATAAAGAATTAGCTGAATATTGTCGCAAAAAGAAAAATGTTCTTAACAATGATTTAAAACGCTTGGACGAATTTGAACAAAATTACAAGCAAGAAAAAGCAGTATGGTGGTATACTACGGAGAGTTGTATCTATGGTTTGGTTAACAAAGTGTTACGCGAACAAAAATTCGATTTCATCATCAAGTTTGGCTTTTTTATTAAAGATCTACACTTGCAGATAGAACAACTACATGAAGACCAAGCATCGAAGAAAAAGGATAATCCAACCCTTTATCGTGGTATCAGTATGACGGAGAAACAATTCAAAGAGCTACACAAAAGCGAGAAGGGATTGTTAGCATTCAATAGTTTCGTATCAACTAGCCGGGATCCAACAATAGCGCAAGGGTTTATTCAACGCTCTTTGGGAGCAAATCCTCGTCTAATCGGAATCCTGTTCATCATTAATGTTGATCCATCGATTTCATCGACCAAATATGCTGATATTGAAGAGATAACTGACGTGCATGGAGAATCAGAAACTCTATTTTCTCTGGATGCGGTCTTTCGTATTGGAAGTATAACTCAAGTTCAAGATGAACCACAAGTATGGACCGTAGAACTCGATCTAAGCGATAATCGCGACAAAAAACTCAATACTCTCATGGATCGTATGCGACTTGAAATCGATGGATTAACGGAGTCGTACAAATTAGGCAGTTTAATGATGAAAGTTGACCAATATGATGTAGCAGAAGAAATTTATAATAAATTAAATGACGAAACCAATGATGAACGAGAAAAAGCGAATATTCAACATCAATTGGGATACATAAAATATAAACAAGGAAAGTCAAAGGAAGCTCTCGATTGGTACCAACGAGTATTGGACGTCTATGTAAAGATTCTCGGAAATGAGCATAAAAATGTCGCTGCAGTTTACAATAACATCGGCTTAGTTTATGACAGTCTCAATGAGTATTCAAAAGCCTTGACTTATTATCAAAAGGCTCAACAAATCTATGAAAAAACTTCAGCGAATGATCCCGTTCTAGCGACATGTTACAATAACATAGCGTCAATCTATGCTACCATAGGAGACCATCAATCAGCACTAAATTATTACCAGAAATCATCTGAAATCAGTCAGAAATTGCAGGCTACCAACCATCCTGACTATGCTACTTTGGAAAATAATATTGGTCTGATTTATTTGACACGTGGAGACTTTAAAGAAGCTTTCAAATACTTTCATAATGCGGTTAAAATTGGTACGAAATCGTTGCCTGTTGACCATGCAGATTTGACAACTTATCAAACTAATCTCAAAATGGCAACCGAGAAACTGGACAAGTATAAATAACGATACTAGTGGTTGGTTCAAAAACTTTACTATAATCTCAACTGAATACAATGCACAAACGCGTTTTCTTATCGAGTATTTTAGAAAAATACAATGTAGTAACTCTTGAATAAAATAGTAGTGTGTATATAATGTCGAATAGTAAAATTAATATCTGGGATCGTTTGTTGTATCATCATTCATATGTGCTCGTAATTCTTGCTCGCGTAGAATTGATCTGCGATACTTTTCAGTAAGCCTTCGTATCTCGTGTTCATCTTTCAATCCCTGCTTTTGAAATTGTTTGACAATATATTCTTGCTCTTCCAACGATTGCCTTAAATTCAGTACTTCATCTTCTTTTTGTTTCTTCAAATCATTGGCGGATCTTTCTGGACTGATACGCATCTGATTGATTGGTAGAGGATCTCTCACGCTTAAGAACTTCTCGATCAGCTGTGTACGATAGTCAACCGCTGCAAAATATTGATTGTACACGCATTCGCTACCATTGTTGTAATCATCTCGATTTATTGAACCGGAAAACAGAATTCCGAGTTTAAAGAATGGAGCGATTTTATGAAAAGCAGCATCTTCTACCAATTCTTTTCGCAATTTCTCACGTTGTTCTTCGTTTTTCGATTCACAATGTGTTATAATTAAGCAGGAATTTTTCGATGTCTCTTCACCAAAATACTCTATTAATGTTTCGATTGACTGTATATCTTCCCTGTTGATACCAACTGTCACAGAGACACAAAAGCAAATAGCGTGAAATTTTGTAATTTCCATCGTGGCGCACAGTTTGATTGCGTTTAAAATGGTGTCGTTGTCGCGGATGTCAACTTCTTTGCTACCGCGTTCGAACAAACCCGGTGTATCGATAATATTAATAACAGTGTCCTTGTCTTTTAAATTAAATGCTTGGAATTGTGGATCTCTTGTTCCGGATTTCAACGTCAATTCGCTCGGAACGCTCGTCGGATCAACTAACAGTGCTTTGATCGTTGATTTGCCGGTGCGTGTACGTCCAATGATTAAAATATTCACATGCTCAACTTTTTTCATTTTATACAGACCATTTTCTTTAAAATCCTGGACAATTTCCTGGGTAATTTTGTTTCGCTTTGACTCCAAATTATCCGTACGATATCGTTCGCGCAGTGTGCTCTGAAATGAACAGAATATCAGTTGGTACCCATTCAATATTAGTTCTGAATAAGCATGTTGGCAGCTTCTTTTTCTACGTCAAAGAATATACATGATATTTACCGAACTCTTTTTGTCAGACATAATAGAACACATTGATTTTGACCAAATGAGTGTACTGGTTCGATATAGTGTTTACTTCGATTGCTTACATGTAAAATCTTCCAGTTCTCTGTAATGCGTTGTCGTTTTATAGCTGCTGCTCAGTTCATATAATTTTTTCCAAGAAGCCCGTAAATCGAGAACATACGCTTTTTTTCAAATGTATGACGTCAGAAATAAAGAATGAGATTTTATGTTGGAATAAAAATACTGACAAGGAAGAGAATGCAGAGTAGATGGCGGGTAGAATGTAGGTTTTCTCCTAGCTACAACAACGTTTACACCCGCAAAAAATACATTTTATTATTCGTCATTTAATTCAACAAAGAAAGACAAAGTGTATGATTAATGTTTCCTGACGACTCATCGCTTTGGTCGATGTTGAATCTTTGTATTCGATGATTTCCCCAATCGGCTACGTAAAGATTTCCATCTACATCGAATGCTAAACCTTGAGGATTCTGTAATTGATTCGCGTCATTTCCTTCACCATATCCGCCAGCAATAATAGTTCCTTGTGCCATTCCTTTGCAGAAGCGCATCACACGATGATTAGCATTATCAGCCAAGTAGATTGTTCCTAATGCATCAACTATTAATCCATCAGGATGCGATAGTTGTGTCAGTTTATCACCTTGACCTCGACCACCAGCAACAAGAACTCCTTCTTTGGCGTTCTTTTCCCACATCATGACACGATGATTTCCATTATCGGATACGTATACAGATTGATCTTCATCGACGAAAACAAATGTTGGCCAGCTGAGCTGATCGAGATCGTTTCCTGGTCCATTGCCGCCGGCTACGATCGTTCCAATTGTATCACCTGCACGATATCGTCGAACTTCATGTAGCTCGCTATTAGAAACATAGACAAATCCTTGACAATCCATCGTTAGACGCTGACATGCTAATTCCGATAGTATCGTCTCTCCGCTTTTACTATTTTGACGAGACCATCGAACGATTTGTTCATTTTTCGAATCACTAACAATGACATTGTCATTATGAACGATCACATCTGTTGGTCCATTTAACTGATCAGATCGACGTCCTGGTNCTCTGGATGCGGTCTTTCGCATTGGAAGTATAACTCAAGTTCAAGATGAACCACAAGTATGGACCGTAGAACTCGATCTAAGCGATAATCGCGACAAAAAACTCAATACTCTCATGGATCGTATGCGACTTGAAATCGATGGATTAACGGAGTCGTACAAATTAGGCAGTTTAATGATGAAAGTTGGTCAATATGATGTAGCAGAAGAAATTTATAATAAATTAAATGACGAAACCAATGATGAACGAGAAAAAGCGAATATTCAACATCAACTGGGATACATAAAATATAAACAAGGAAAGTCAAAGGAAGCTCTCGATTGGTACCAACGAGTATTGGGCGTCTATGTAAAGATTCTCGGAAAGGAGCATAAAAATGTCGCTGCAGTTTACAATAACATCGGCTTAGCTTATGACAGTCTCAATGAGCGTTCAAAAGCCTTGGACTATTATCAAAAGGCTAGACAAATCTATGAAAAAACTTCAGCGAATGATCCCGTTCTAGCGACATGTTACAATAACATAGCGTCAATCTATGCTGCCGAAGGAGACCATCAACCAGCACTAAATTATTACCAGAAATCATCTGAAATCAGTCAGAAATTGCAGGCCACCGACCATCCTGACTATGCTACTTTGGAAAATAATATTGGTCTAATTTATTTGACAAGTGGGGACTTTAAAGAAGCTTTCAAATACTTTCATAATGCGGTTAAAATTGGCACGAAATCTTTGCCGGTTGACCATGCAGATTTGACAACTTATCAGGATAATCTCAAAATGGCAACTGAGAAACTGGACAAGTATAAATAACGATACTAGTGGTTGGTTTAAAAACTTTACTATAATCTCAACTAAATACAATGGGCAAACGTGTTTTCTTATTGAGTATTTTAGAAAAATACAATGTAGTAACTCTTGAATAAAATAGTAGTGTGTATATAATGTCGAATAGTAAAATTAAAATCTCGGATCGTTTGTTGTATTATCACTCATATGTGCTCGTAATTCTTGCTCGCGTAGAATAGCTCTGCGATACTTTTCAGTAAGCCTTCGTATCTCGTGTTCATCTTCCGACTCCTGCTTTTGAAATTGTTTGACAATATATTCTTGCTCTTCCAGCGCTTGCCTTAAATTCAGTACTTCATCTTCTTTTTGTTTCTTCAAATCATTGGCGGATCTTTCTGGACTGATACGCATCTGATTGATTGGTAGAGGATCTCTCACGCTTAAGAACTTCTCGATCAGCTGTGTACGATAGTCAACCGCTGCAAAATATTGATTGTACACGCATTCGATACCATTGTTGTAATCATCTCGATTTATAGAACCGGAAAACAGAATTCCGAGTTTAAAGAATGGAGCGATTTTGTGAAAAGCAGCGTCTTCAACCAATTCTTTTCGCAATTTCTCACGTTGTTCTTTGTTTTTCGATTGACTGTATATCTTCCCTGTTAATGCCAACTGTCACAGAGACACAAAAGCAAATAGCATGAAATTTTGTAATTTCCATCGTGGCGCATAGTTTGATTGCGTTTAAAATTGTGTTGTTGTCGCGGATGTCAACTTCTTTGCTACCGCGTTCGAACAAACCCCGTGTTTCGATAATATTAATAACAGTGTTCTTGTCTTTTAAATAAAATGCTTGGAATTGTGGATCTCTTGTTCCGAATTTCAACGTCAATCCGTTCGGAACGCTCGTCGGATCAACTAGCAGTGCTTTGATCGTTGATTTGCCGGAGTGCATACGTCCAATGATTAAAATATTCACATGCTCAACTTTTTTCATTTTATACTGACCATTTTCTTCAAAATCCTGGACAATTTCCTGGGTAATTTTGTTTCGCTTTGACTCCAAATTATCAGTACGAAATCGTTCGGGCAGTGTGCTCTGAAATGAACAGAATATCAGTTGGTACCCATTCAATATTAGTTCAAAATAAGCATGTTGGCAGGTTCTTTTTCTACGTCAAAGAATATGCATGATACTTACTGAACTCTTTTTGTCAGACATAATAGAACACATTGATTTTGACCAAATGAGTGTACTGGTTCGATGTAATATTTACTTCGATTGCTTACGTGTAAAATCTTCCAGTTCTGTGTAATGCGTTGTCGTTTTATAGCTGCTGCTCACTTCGTACAATTTTTCCCAAGAAGCGCGTAAATGGAGAACATACGCTTTTTTACAAATGCATGGCGCCAGAAATAAAGAATGAGATTTTATGTTGGAATAAAAAATACTGACAAGGAAGAGAATGCAGAGTAGATGGCGGATAGGATGTAGGTTTTCTCCTAGCTACAACAACGTTTACACCCGCAAAAAATACATTTTATTATTCGTCATTTAATTCAACAAAGAAAGACAAAGTGTATGATTGATGTTTCCTGACGACTCATCGCTTTGGTCGATATTGAATCTTTGTATTCGATGATTTCCCCAATCGGCTACGTAAAGATTTCCATCTACATCGAATGCTAAACCTTGAGGATTCTGTAATTGATTCGCGTCATTTCCTTCACCATATCCGCCAGCAATAATAGTTCCTTGTGCCATTCCTTTGTAGAAGCGCATCACACGATGATTAGCATTATCAGCCAAGTAGATTGTTCCTAATGCATCAACTATTAATCCATCAGGATGCGATAGTAGGGTCAGTTTATCACCTTGACCTCGACCACCAGCAACAAGAACTCCTTCTTTGGCATTCTTTTCCCACATCATGACACGATGATTTCCATTATCGGATACGTATACAGATTGATCTTCATCGACGAAAACAAATGTTGGCCAGCTGAGCTGATCGAGATCGTTTCCCGGTCCATTGCCACCGGCTACGATCGTTCCAATTGTATCACCTGCACGATATCGTCGAACTTCATGTAGCTCGCTGTTAGACACATAGATAAATCCTTGACAATCCATCGTTAGACGTTGACATGCTAATTCCGATAGTATCGTCTCTCCGCTTTTACTATTTTGACGAGACCATCGAACGATTTGTTCATTTTTCGAATCACTAACAATGACATTGTCATTATGAACGATCACATCTGTTGGTCCATTTAACTGATCAGATCGACGTCCTGGTCCACGCCCACCCGCAATTAATCGACCTCTCGTTGCACCATCTGTCCATTCTACGATACGATCATTNTGACATGCTAATTCCGATAGTATCGTCTCTCCGCTTTTACTATTTTGACGAGACCATCGAACGATTTGTTCATTTTTCGAATCACTAACAATGACATTGTCATTATGAACGATCACATCTGTTGGTCCATTTAACTGATCAGATCGACGTCCTGGTCCACGCCCACCCGCAATTAATCGACCTCTCGTTGCACCATCTGTCCATTCTACGATACGATCATTCAAACAGTCAGCAATTATGATAGTTCGATCTTTATCGATGAAAAGACCGATTGGACCATTGAGTTGATTGAGTTCACTACCGTTTCCGTGACCACCTGCTACTGTGATGCCTTCTTGTACCCACTTTGTCTTCGCAGGAATATTTGGGATTGTATTTGTTGTATTTGCTTTACTATTTTTATTTGATTGAGCTTGTTCTTTGATCATGAGCGCCTTTTCCTCCCATTCCATACTTTTGTCATATTGTTGACTCTGTGCGGTAACTTCAGCTAGTTCATCGTAAAGAATAGCAAGAAACGGGTGATTTGGTGGAAAGTCATGAATGAAACGTACAAAATACTTTTCTGCTAAATCAAATTTACCCATTCTCGCCAATATCTTTCCGAATATTCGAAGATTTGTTACTCCTACTCCATTTTGACTTTTCCTATTGAGCAGAACTTGTTTCAGCGCATTAGCATCATCGCTACATAGATCCATTCGAATAATCCATACATTGTCTTCGTCAAGATCAACACTAGTCAAATGAAAGATCGAACCAAACATAAATAATACTTCATCTTCCGTGGGAAAAGAACTGTGCGCGCTGATCTCTGCAAATGGCTTCGTAGTAACCATCTGTGGGTCAGCAATAATTTCGAATAAAACTCGTTTCATAGTTGCTGATGACGAACTGCTCAGAAACGACAGAGCTGTTGATCGATTTGTACTCGTCGAAAAGAAGGAATTGATTGAAATAAACTCTCCTGACAATCGTTTAAGAATTTCCAATTCTTCGTCGGACATACATTGACTTCGATACACATTCAACACGCGTGTTGTCTGATATTCCTGAAGTTGATGATAAATATCGCCAATATACGAACGAAAGAGATAGATCATATGAATATTTTGAGTACGCAATGCAGCATTGAGAGTCTTGTAGAAGAATGTTTCACGTGTGTACCACCACAGGGCTTTTCCC
>CAJNOJ010000183.1:141699-213789 GCA_905250025.1 Adineta ricciae
ATTGACTTCGATACACATTCAACACGCGTGTTGTCTGATATTCCTGAAGTTGATGATAAATATCGCCAATATACGAACGAAAGAGATAGATCATATGAATATTTTGAGTACGCAATGCAGCATTGAGAGTCTTGTAGAAGAATGTTTCACGTGTGTACCACCACAGGGCTTTTCCCGACGAATAAGATTGTCGAAATTCACGAAGATTGTTCAGTTCTTCTTTGTTACCTAAATACTCGTTGATATAATACGAGATCAATTCGTTTTTATCAGCTTCACTAGGTTTCATTCGTAATAGACAATCAATAAGAACTTGGAAGAAAACAAATTGACCATTCACTCCTGTTGTTGCTTTGTTCGAACCAGGACTTGTAGTGAACATATTGATTGATAATGGTTCATCGATTTGTTGCTGAATTCGATAATCATCCTGTATTCGAGATATGAGCTCATTAGGTTCAATAATAACTGCTTTAATCTTAGGATATTTCGAAGTCCACCGTCGATTTCCTTGTTTGTGTGTGCAGTAAATATAGATCGACGAAATTTGTCGAAGTAAATGAATGGCTGGTATGATGATCTTCCCTTGATAGTCGTTGACAACAATGACTAGTCGGTGATCTTTCGATTGCTGTTCAATATATTCCTGACAGTCTTTTATATCATTGAAGTTAATGAGGTGATTGATAATAGCGCGTAATCTTTCTTGAACGACTGCATTTTTTATATTGTCATCGAGCCAAATGAGACTAACTTGCTCTAGATTCATATTGTTCTCGTCGGTGTCAAGTTCATTATTTGATGCGATACTTTGCGCCATCGCTATCTGAAATTCTATAGAAATCTGTGCGTGTTTTTTCGAAATTATGATCGATCGAACTGCCACCATTACAGAAGATTTATACTTGAAGTCTGCTTAGCAACTTTTTCCTTATCCAGTTTTTTCATTGCCCATCACTGAAAAATGGCATCGACTCGAAATAATTATTCATCGACACGATAGGAAGATATCGCTATAACTAGTGACTTCGTTTTTATCTTAAAGCTGCCTTGTCAATAGTTTACGTTTTTTATTTACTGTTCTGTTTGACTTCGAAAAGTATACTCGAAAGAAAAAAAAGAATGTTTTTGTCTTTCGCAATGTGAGTCGACATAATGTTTCCATTTGATCGTTCATTGTTGTTCGTGAGCATTCAAGTACTCATATGCATTCGAGTAGATATGAGTGAAGGTGTATAATAGTCTTCTTCGAACTGGAATGACCATTTTCTCTCTTGTAAATACAATTCGAACTATAAAGAATAAGATGCGTCATTGACACTTTTATTGCTTCAAAGCATATTTCTCCTTTTTTCCAACTAAAACTTGATTTGCGAGTATTTTTCGCACTGCATGGTGATAAAGTTGTTGTCGGAAGACATTTCTTTCAAAGTAGTTTATCAGATCTAACGGATTCGACAGCATATAAAAATGTGCACCAACTGTAAGTAAATTTGTGGAACCATAAAATTGAGTAGTGAGCTGATTTTCATCCTAGGTTTCACTCGTAATGGGACACGTGAATTAGATTTCATAGTCGTATGGCTCGANGTTCAATAATAACTGCTTTAATCTTAGGATATTTCGAAGTCCACCGTCGATTTCCTTGTTTGTGTGTGCAGTAAATATAGATCGACGAAATTTGTCGAAGTAAATGAATGGCTGGTATGATAATCTTCCCTTGATAGTCGTTGACAACAATGACTAGTCGGTGATCTTTCGATTGCTGTTCAATATATTCCTGACAGTCTTTTATATCATTAAAGTTGATGAGGTGATTGATAATAGCACGTAATCTTTCTTGAACGACTGCATTTTTTATATTGTCATCGAGCCAAATGAGACTAACTTGCTCTAGATTCATGTTGTTCTCGTTGGTGTCAAGTTCATTATTTGATGCGATACTTTGCGCCATCGTTATCTGAAATTCTATAGAAATCAGTGCGTGTTTTTTCGAAATTATGATCGATCGAACTGCCACCATTACAGAAGATTTATACTTGAAGTCTGCTTAGCAACTTTTTCCTTGTCCAGTTTTTTCATTGTCCATCACTGAAAAATGGCATCGACTCGAAATAATTATTCATCGACACGATAAGAAGATATCGCTATAACTAGTGACTTCGTTTTTATCTGAAAGCTGTCTTGTCAATAGTTCACGTTTTTTATTTACTGTTCTGTTTGACTTCGAAAAGTACTCGAAAGAAAAAAAAGAGTGTTTTTGTCTTTCGCAATGTGAGCTGACATAATGTTCCATTTGATCGTTCATTGTTGTTCGTGAGCATTCAAGTACTCATATGCATTCGAGTAGATATGAGTGAAGGTGTATAATAGTCTTCTTCGAACTGGAATGTCCATTTTCTCTCTTGTAATTATAATTCGAACTATAAAGAATAAGATGCGTCATTGACACTTTTATCGCTTCGAAGCATATTTCTCCTTTTTACCAACTAAAACTTTATTTGCGAGTATTTTTCGCACTGCATGGTGATAAAGTTGTTGTCGGAAGACATTTCTTTCAAAGTAGTTTATCAGATCTAACGGATTCGACAGCATATAAAAATGTGCACCAACTGTAAGTAAATTTGTGGAACCATAAAATTGAGTAGTGAGCTGATTTTCATCCTAGGTTTCACTCGTAATGGGACACGTGAATTAGATTTCATAGTCGTATGGCTCGATGCAGCAGTGGGTGACAGTGCACTTAAATTGGTACAAAAAAAAGTTCAACTAATAATGAAGCATTTTAAGAATATGGATACAGAAGAAGACTGTGAAGAATATATTCGTTCTGCTCAACTTGGTCAAACTATTGTTGTGGTTACCACTGAAGATTCTGCTAAAATTATCGTACCCGCCATTCATCACCGATGTCAAGTGGGAGCTGTATTTGTCTACAATGGTACAAGCACGACGTGTGACCAATGGAAATCCATATATAAAAAGGTATAAAATAGCGAATGTAAATATTAGAGACGAATGGATCTGTTTACATTTATATTCTCCGACGATCTCTGTTCCTTACTTTCATTGTAGGTCAAATTCCTCGAGCTTGATGCAGTTGAAAAGCATGTCAAAGCATTTCGGTGTCGCTGGCTCCGCAATACATCTCATGATTATATTCCAATGAGTATTTTCAACATGCAAAATGTCAGCGCAGAACGTTCATCTACAGATTTAAACGGAAGGTTTCTCTTTGTGCAATTGCTGCTGGATATTCTTCTGGACTTAGATCCGCCGTTCAGCAATAAAGACAAGTTTATTCGGAAATGTGCCAGATTGTATGAAAGAAATGCAAAGGAATTGGAAGTCCTGGCAGACTTCAACACAAATTATTGTCCAACTGCAGTTTTAGAGTGGTATACAAGAGAATGTTTCATTTTTAAACTTCTCAACAAAGCACTTCGACGACAAAATATTTCACTTCTTCTTCTCTTTTCCTTCTTCATTCAAGATATGCAAAATCAACTGAAAAATTTACAGTGTCAATCATCAGTAAATGTATATCGCGGTCAAGTGATTTTAAAGACCGAATTAGCTCATTTGAAAAACTCATGCGGCAAATATATTGCTATGAATTCGTTTTTGTCAACGAGTCTTAGTAGAGACGTAGCTCTTCAGTTCATGGGTGGTGCTACCGGAAGCCCGACTGAAGAAGATTTAGAATACGTTTTGTTTGATATACATGCGACTTCTAATGACAAGACTGGAGGATCATCATTTGTCAACATTGCTGATACTGGTTATTTTGATGCAGAAGAAGAAGTCTTATTCAGTTTAAATTCAGTGTTCCAACTCGATAGTGTCCAAACTGATCCAACACATCCAGATTTAACCATTATAAAAATGACGTTCTGTGACAACAACAAGCATGAGTTACACGCCGTTTTTAATGCGATGAAAAAACAGTTCAAACAAGATTGCAATGATATAAGAGGAGACGATCGCGATACAACCCCTATAACTCTCGGTGTTGTCCTACTCAATATGGGACACATGAAACTAGCGAAGACGGTCTTCACTCAGGTGCTACGTAAACTGAGAAGATCACCAGACACAGTAGATGTTGGCAGATGCTGCCATTATATTGGTGATGTATACCGACAAAAAAATTGCTTTTCAAAAAGTATCCAGTGGTACAAAAAAGCATTGAGAATATACGAAAGTACCGCACGAGACAACCATTCATTAGTCGCAAAAACATACTTATCACTTGGTCATGCCTATAGCAAGACGACAGATTGGAAATTTCCAGTATGGTACCGAACTGATCTTGCCAGTAAGTCGAAGCATAAACAGATTTATCATACATAAAGATTATTCTCATTTCCGTAGACTGGTGGTCGACAAATGTCAGCAGACGATGGCGAAAGAGTCTACGNTCGGTGTCGCTGGCTCCGCAATACATCTCATGATTATATTCCAATGAGTATTTTCAACATGCAAAATGTCAGCGCAGAACGTTCATCTACAGATTTAAACGGAAGGTTTCTCTTTGTGCAACTGCTGCTGGATATTCTTTTGAGCTTAGATCCGCCGTTCAGTAATAAAGAGAAGTTTATTCGGAAATGTGCCAAATTGTATGAAAGAAATGCAACGGAATTGAAAGTCCTGGCAGACTTCAATGCAGATTATCGTCCAGCTGTAGTTTTAGAGTGGTATACAAGAGAATGTTTCATTTTTAAACTTCTCAACAAAGCACTCCGACGACAAAATATTTCACTTCTTCTTCTCTTTTCCTTCTTCATTCAAGATATGCAAACTCAACTGAAAAAGTTACAATGTCAATCATCAGTCGACGTATATCGCGGTCAAGTGATTTTAAAGACCGAATTAGCTCATTTGAAAAACTCATGCGGCAAATACATTGCTATGAATTCGTTTTTGTCAACGAGTCTTAGTAGAGACGTAGCTCTTCAGTTCATGAGTGGTGCTATCGGAAGCCCGATTGAAGAAGGTTTAGAATATGTTTTGTTTGATATACATGCGACTCCTAATGACAAGACTGGATGTTCATCATTTGCCAACGTTGCTGGTACTAGTTTTTCGGATGCAGAAGAAGAAGTCTTATTCAGTTTAAATTCAGTGTTCCGACTCGATAGTGTCCAAACTGATCCAACAAATCCAGATTTAACCATTGTAAAAATGACCTTCTGTGACAACAACGAGCATGAGTTACACGCCGTTCTTAATGCGATGAAAAAACAGTTCAAACAAGATTGCAACGACATAAGAGGAGACGATCACGATACAACCCCCATAACTCTCGGTGCTGTCCTACTCAATATGGGACAAATGAAACTAGCGAAGACGATCTTCACTCAGGTGCTACGTAAACGGAGAAGATCATCAGACACAGTAGATGTTGGCAGATGCTGCCATTATATTGGTGATGTATACCGACAAAAAAATTGCTTTTCAAAAAGTATCCAGTGGTACAAAAAAGCATTGAAAATATGCGAAAGTACCGCACGAGACAACCATTCATTAGTCGCAAAAACATACTTATCACTTGGTCATGCCTATAGCAAGACGACAGATTGGAAATTTCCAGTATGGTACCGAACTGATCTTGCCAGTAAGTTGAAGCACAAACAGATTTATCGTACACGAAGATTATTCTCATTTCCGTAGATTGGTGGTCGACAAATGTCAGCAGACGATGGCGAAAGAGCCTACGTCCATATGAAAAAGCATTGGCTCTGTACGAAAAACTTTATGGTCAAGATCATGCGTGTTCTGAAATAGCCGACTGCTATCTAGGCCTAGGTTCGGTGCATCTTCACATTAACAACTTCATACCCGCTATTGACAATTATCAAAAGGCTTCGATTATTCAAACAAAAATATTACCTGAATTCCATCCTGCATTGGCTTTTTGTCAAAATAAATTAGCGTACAGTTTCTTTCGAATTAATGATATGAATTCAGCTAAAATTCATTTCGAGAAAGCACTGGAAGTAGGATTAAAATCCCTGCAGCCTGCTCATCCTTTGATCATCGAGCTTTATTACATATTAGGCATTATTCACAGAAATACTAATACACGGCAAGCCGAGGAGTATTTTCAACAGCAACTGCTACTTCTTGAACACTATCGAACAGCGAATCAATCTACAGCTGATACGGTCGAGATTGTTGGTTATAAAATACATTATATTTGTCCGCAATGTAATCTCCCTGTCTGGGTATACACATCATGCCGCATTCTCAAAGGAAAAACCTGTCCAAGGTGCATGCGCCAGTTCTCATGTTTGCGGTCAGCGAGAGTGCATGTGATGCTTGCTCAGCCGGATGAATAAATCGAACTCATAGCAAGCAAGAAAGTATAAGATACTCTCAACGTTTATCCCACATCCACAACCACCCTCATCCACCCTAAAAGTGTTGTAAATTATCGCAATAAAGTGAATGTCTTTCTCGTTCATGTGTAAAAAAAACATGTAATGTGCGGAATATGTTTGGTTTCGATTGATTGGAGGAGATGTTATTCATAACATGACGAAAGAGAAAACTTCTATGTTCGTCCGTATTTTGTTTACAATTATATCGATTTCGTCAGAAGAACGAAAACGAAGCGGACGAATATCGTAAGATATCGTATAAATATGTGAAAATCAGTAGTAAATCATCATTTCAACCATGAAAGTTTCTCTCGTATTCATCTTTACTTTAATTCATCTTTGCCAATCGAATATCTTATATCGAATTCATAGCAAACGAAAAGATGTACACTTGGATTCGGCGTACATCATCGGTGCTGTCGCTTCACACGAATTTCGTAACATAACACCAAGTACTTTGCCTGAAAGCGAAGAAGTCTGGGTCGAAACAGATGTTGTTCAATCTGATTTTCACAAACTTAGCGGACAATGTGCTCAACAATCGATACAATGGAAATCAAAAGAAATCCTCCGATCTTCATCATCGGACTTCCTTGAAAAATTTCGAGAAAACATCGTGTCACGACCATCAGAAGGTATNTTATCAAAAGGCTTCAATTATTCAAACAAAAATATTACCTGAATTCCATCCTGCATTGGCTTTTTGTCAAAATAAATTAGCGTACAGTTTCTTTCGAATTAATGATATGAATTCAGCTAAAATTCATTTCGAGAAAGCACTGGAAGTAGGGTTAAAATCCCTACAGCCTGCTCATCCTTTGATCATCGAGCTTTATTACATATTAGGCCTTATTCACAGAAATACTAATACACGACAAGCTGAGGAGTACTTTCAACAGCAACTAATACTTCTTGAACACTATCGGACAGCGAATCAATCTACAGCTGATACAGTCGAGATTGTTGATTATAAAATACATTATATTTGTCCGCAATGTAATCTCCCTGTCTGGGTATACACATCATGCCGCATTCTCAAAGGAAAACCCTGCCCAAGATGCATGCGACAATTCTCCTGTTTGCGATCAGCGAGAGTGCATGTGATGCTTGCTCAGCCGGATGAATAATTCGAACTCATAGCGAGCAAGAACGTAGATACTCTCAACTTTTATCCTACATCCATATCCACCCTCACTCACCCCTAAAAATGTTGCAGATTATCGCAATAAAGTGAATGTCTTTCTCGTTCATGTGTAAAAAACATCTAATGTGCGGAATATGTTTGGTTTCGATTGATTGGAGGAGATGTTATTCATAACATGACGAAAGAGAACAACTTTGATGTTCGTCCGTATTTTGTTTACAATTATATCGATTTCGTCAGAAGAACGAAAACGAAGCGGACGAATATCGTAAGATATCGTATAAATATGTAAAAATCAGTAGTAAATCATCATTTCGACCATGCAAGTTTCTCTCGTATTCATCTTTGCTTTAATTCATCTTTGCCAATCGAATATCTTATATCGAATTGATAGCAAACGAAAAGATGTGCACTTGAATTCGGCATACATCATCGGTGCTGTCGCTTCACACGAATTTCGTAACATAAGACCAAGTACTTTGCCTGAAAGCGAAGAAGTCTGGGTCGAAACAGATGTTGTTCAATCTGATTTTCACAAACTTAGCGGACAATGTGCTCAACAATCGATACAATGGAAATCAAAAGAAATCCTCCGATCTTCATCATCGGACTTCCTTGAAAAATTTCGAGAAAACATCGTGTCACGACCATCAGAAGGTATGTGTATAAGGAAAATGCGAATACAGAATGTCATTCTTTCGCTTTTGTTCATTGTAGTCGATGCTGCATGGCAGAATTTCTTACACGATTCTTTTTCAATAAATGAAAGCTTTTCCAAGTGGAATAATCCAATGCTTCAAGATTATGTGTATTATGGATATGTTTTTGACGCTTATCGTCGAAATCAATCCGTGAAATCTCTTCTACCACTTCCTTCAACTTGTCCTGAGTTCTCAAAGTCTCTTAAGTTACGAGATCAACTGTTGAAATCCGAGTTTCTCATGTTGGCAGATGATGTTCTTCGAATGTATACATGCGGTCTGATCTCCGAAGACTTATTTCGAAGCAGTTTCAATGAACAGGAAATAAAATCTATCAATAATCGCAACGAACAAATGGCACAACGTATTCATCAATTATTAACACAAAAGCCAAACACAAAATATTTCTTTCTTGTCAATGCAGGTTAACTATAGACATAAAGAGATTTCGGTACCGGACTGTTGATATTCTCATTTTTGTTTAGTCAACTTTTTGGGTAATCAAAGTGTTGTGAAATTACTTGAAGATCAAGGATATTCTTTGGAACGAGTCTATTATCAACCAAATCCATTAGCAGAGTAGGGAGAATGCTTTTTCAGGATAGTATTATCGTCTGGTTTTAGAAAATGTGCAGACAAGGAATTTAGAGATAAATATCAACATCCAGATAAGGACATTACGAATGCTGTGACGATATACTTGAAGAATTTCAATATTGATCCATTATTTTACTTTTATTATTACTTTACTTCACTCTGTATGGTATCAACCGATTCGATTAAATCGGATTGTCCATTCAATGATTTAAATTGGATGAAAATAGCTGCATGACTCATATAGACTTTTACTTGTACGAACTATCAATGAGATAAAAACTAACTAAATAAATAATCATTATTAACATAGATTGGTCTTTAATAGGATATTTTTCTTGATGTACAATTACATCGAAATCTTCACCCGAATGCTGTTTAGAGTCCATACAAAGCTGTGCTTGTATAGTCTTGATTATTTATTTCTTTGTTTGGAAAAAGAATAAAAGAGCAAAACATGAAGATATGTTCCGGATTAAAATAAGAATTTTCTTGAATAGACTTTTTGTAGTTTGAGATATGACGCGGAGTTTTACAAATCTCCTTGTGTTGTGCGGATAAGGCCATTCAGTCTTTTGATTGTCTTTTGTTTTGGACCAGTTCTTTTACGTTTTGTATCAGCCTATAGAAAGAATCAATACAACGAACAGTGATTTTCAATGGATACATTTACTGTATTTGATTTGTTTCTTTTGTTTCGGTATTGTTCTGGAATACAGTTCTGTTCCTTGTCTAAACAAAAACATTATTTAGAGAGAATATGTACTTCCACAAATAAGAGAAGCCTCTTACATTCATATTCATAAATTGGCTCTGTTTTACAAGACATGTAAGTCGAATGAGCTATTTGATTCTGATCGACAAGAAATATTTGAAAATGTAAGACAGAATATCGAAGATTATAGGTGTTAATGATGGATTTTGCTTTATCGAGATTGATGTTATGATAACCTATGCATGATATGAATATCAACGTAAAACGGTTTCGTATCTGTTACCTGCGCAATCAACCTGATCGTACGTGAATATTGGCCACTGCTTTCTGGTTGTCACAGTAGATTGTTTTAATCGCGACATAATTAGGTCGTCAATTCTATGAAAAATCAAGAAGTTTCAATGTGTCCATTCACATAAGAATCTATACTTACATTATTCTTTGCTCTTCTATGTTTTTATCCGATACAGGAAATAGCAAAGAACCGTGGTGAACTATTGCCTGTTCGTTTACGGTCGATAATGGATACGGATGGCAACAGATCGTTTCATCAGTGCCAAATGGAGTTGTAGTGCGAGACGCACGTAACATGACCGACATATTATCAGGTATACGGCTTCGGATATCGGATATCTATTGCACAGTAACAGGGAAATTTGGCAAATGAAGCAACATGAATCAATGTGAATCTTATTTACCTCCAGTACAATGCCTTTGTTTTTCGGTGTGGAAATAAAACGAAGATCATCATCAAGTTCTCCATCATACCGCGCGCGTTGATAAGGGTCAGGTGGCGTAAGTAATCGCAACGAATCAACATGATCGTGTGCCTGAAAGAAAAAAAACATCCTATTGATGCAAACGAATCGTTTCAGTATGATTTAACAAACCGATGGCTCTGATGCTTGTTCAAGCGCACTGGTGAGCATTTGTTCGGGAAAAACTCTTGACTGTGATTCATCAAACCCTAAGAAAAGTAGAGGTCAATACGACAGAAAAATACCTGAATCTACTTCACCTTCAAATGGTTCATCCGAGAAAGAGTTAAACACCACCGGATTGAATTCATCAAGAACTTCAAATGATACGAAAAGAAAATGTATAATTTGAAAATTATTTCGTTATTTACATACTTATTTGAGGGTTTACAAACAAATCATCAATAAAATTCGATGCCGCAACTACAACAGGAAAATAATGCATTATTGTTATGGCATTCCAGGGTGATACAAATAGTTATACCAGAGATATTAGGGTACGGATCATGTGGTAGCAAATCACTATTGACAGTTGATGATGAAAATTCAAACTTTTCAAGTGAGTCCATTGTCGAAGGAGTGGAGTATAGTAAGGTAGAGAAATGAAAATGGCTTGTGAAATATATTTATATATAAACCAAACACTTCGGTTTTTTCCGGCCGCAACGTTGTTTCTTACTATGTGCTCTGTTCTGTTTTGTTTCTTTTTATACTATTGACTAAAAAAGAAGACAAATCGTAATTCTCAAGGAAAAAGAAATAATAGAGTGCGCTACAATGAGATGACGGAAAACTTACATAATTACAATTTTGTGGTTAACAGACTAATACGATAGATATACCATTGGATGACACGAGTGAGAGATTTGTGTAGATTCCTGATTGAAATGGTTGGATTTATGATGAACACATCTTTCTTGTAAGAAATCTAGTGAACCATTTTGTTTATACATTATGATTGAAGAATCTGCCATTGTGATGATGTGAGTAAAAGAGCAGAAATATCTAACTCATGGAAGATCTTAAGGATAATAGTTGAAAGAAATTGATTTTCGAATTTGAACTTGTCAGGACATGTTTTATTTTTACACGCGCAATTGTTCGACCTGACACAATGATATTCTATCACAAAGAGAAAAGAAACTCATTCTGATCTGAAGAACCCAAAACATCAGAAGTACATATTGAGTTTCGGCTGAGTACATTTATTCATTGATCAACACACATTATAGATGCATCAAACGAGAAATACTTTGATTTTATGAAGCTATTTCGAACAGCAGTATCATCTAGATGAATAAAAAACAAACATTAAATACAACAAGGACTTTGCGAAGAAATTAAAATATTCAAAGTGATGTTTTTTCGTCATTATAACTGAAGAAGATCATTAGAGTTCAATCAAATCGATTGACGCTTTCTTCTTGTGAAAGAAATTCTCTGTTCATATTATGTCAAAGTCTATGAAATAGTTGAGCAAAGAACTTTTTGTTTTTCTTTTTGCCATATTTATCAGCCTTATCATTCGTCTCGAATAGATTTCATTTTCACACTACAAACATAGAATTTTTCGTTCGTTGCTTTGCAAGTCTCTCTCTCTATGCCTATGATAAGGACAGTTGTTCGGGTTTCAATATTGTTTAACTCATTTAATAGAACATTCGCTAAGACAAGTCATGAACGATAGCAATGGATCTTATTGTCAGTCAAGATTTGCTTGGAAGAGATGTTCACGGACATGTGTTGAGAAGATTTTTCATAAATTAACCTTTGTGAGACAACAGAAAAAATAAACGAGTACCTATCCGACTGATCCAGACTCTAATCTTCTTGAGGAGAATGACGGATTTAAAAGCTGAAACAGGTAGTGAATGGTTTGATAGAAGTAATGATGAAAGTGAACTCGAGTTCATGGTGTAAATGGAGATATTCTGTCAAATACACAGAAACACAATGTTTCATTTAAAAACAAATTCCCTTTCTTTTGTTTCCTCAAATTGGTTCAGATATGTTTTAAACGTGCGGATGTTCTACTAGCGCTGCAGTTTATCTTTGCTTTCAATTCAAATTCAATTTGATTTTCCTATAAAATGCTGTCAAAACCGGTTTCCTTTTTGCGACGTTTTGAAGAGAGAAACTAATTAGCATGCGTTAATCTGCTTGCAATAAGACTGCAATATCTGGATTAAGTTTTAACTTATTCATCCAAAATCTCCGTGTGCTAAATAGAGAAAAGTCGCTTTCTCTTGGTACGTAAAATCGAAACTTTCATTTCACTCTCATTGACGTGCTATGGACTTTTAAAGTTTGTTGCATATAGAGAGGAAGATTATCCTCTAGAATCCACTCAATTATCAATTAATTACAGATCATATTATTTAACAACAAAATCTAATGTCGAACACTACCGAAGCGATCAATCAGCTCAACACGGCGACTACCACCATTGCACTTATATTGTCTCTCATTAACTTTCCACCAGGTGCCGTTGGCCTTATCTTCAACGTTCTAGTATTTACTCGACCAGTTCTAAACCGTCAACCATGTTCATTTTATTTCCTGATCTCAACATTGTTTAACTTATTTGTTGTATTCATTATTCTGCCTGTACGGATTGTTTCCAACAGCTTCAATCTGGATCTAGCCAATTACAACCTTGGAATATGCAAAACAGAATTCTACTCGTTCTATGTAGTGCGTGTCGTCTCCATCTGGTTAATTCTGTTGGCATGCATCGATCGATACTTTCATAGTTCATCGAATATCAAGTTACGTCGACTGAGTTCTTTGAAAATGGCTCGAATATCTTCTAGTGTGCTTACTTTGTTAATGATTGTCATCTACAGTCATATGATCGTTTATTTTGAAATCGCCAATGTCACCAGTCAAACTGGTCAAGCTACACAAACGTGCAATGCAAGAAAAGGCACATATCGAAGTTTTAGTGCATCCTGGCATATGACCTTGTATTCATTATGCCCATCATCTCTGATGTTATTATTTGGCATTCTAACAGTGAGAAACATTCATCAACATCATCGGATCATACCAACACATAGTGATAACAATCAACGCCATAATCGTCGAACAGATATGCAACTGCTACGAATGTTAACCATTCAAGTTCTTTTCATTATTGTCTCCACAATGCCGTCCAGTGCTATTCGTTTGTATTCATCATTTACTGCAACTACGACAAAGAATGCATTTCAAACTGCTCAAGAAAACTTAGCCACTCAATTATGCAATTCTCTTTCATATTTTGCCCATTCAACTAGTTTTTATCTGTACACATTGACTGGTAGTTTATTTCGAACAGAGCTCACTAAAATTATAGGTCGCTGTTTTCATTTTCGTTCGAACTTTATTGAAACGTCTGGAACTGGTCAAAATCAAATGTCACTCAATCCAATCAATCAACAACGTAATACAGCCGTCGTCGTTATTGATCATCAATGACAATGTCTTACTGAGATTCGGATTTTGTCTAGAGTTTCAACATTGCTACCGTTTCCTCTTTTCTTCTAATTAGTGTTGTAATTTCTTGTAAAACCGTGCGAGCATTTTCGCTCTCATATGCATGTCGTCGAAAATGTTAAACAGTAAAACGATGAATACGTACAGTGATGAAGGCTAACTCATCGATAGTACACAGTAAACCACCTGTTCTTAAAAACAAAGTAAAATGTAATACGATATGATTGCTTGAATTATACCGAATTATATCCCTGAATTAAAAATATTCGATGTCGTTGCATATTTGAAATAAAAACGTATTTTTTTCTCCTTTGGAAATCAATAATAACCACAGTATGTGGACTATTTTCGTTACAATTATTCTACTTGGTTCAAGAATCGAAGCCATACCGCGGACTGATGTAACTGTTTCAGGTTTGTCGTCGGGTGCTGCGATGACAGCTCAGCTGCACCTCGTTTATTCATCAACAATCAGCGGCAGTGGTGTTCTTGCTGGTCCTCCCTATTATTGTGCTCGAGGCAATTCGAAGAATGTTGACGAATGTCTGTACGGCCCAGCAAAATCAATTCCTGTCGAAACACTCATCCGCCAATTACAATCATACGCTTCTGCTGGTACAGCTGATCCAACATCGAATATTAAAAATGATCCTGTCTACATATTTACTGGTAAGTATGATCCCGTCGTTTTTCCTGATGTTGTTAAACTCAATACAAAAGTGTTTTTATCGTTCGGTGCGAATATCAAGCCAAATTATGAAATGCACGCGACTCACGGATATGCGACAGAAAATTTTGGTGGACCTTGTGAGATTCCCGATCTAAAATATTTTATTAATAATTGGTATGTAGAAAACAAAGTGAATACCGTTTTCATTTGTCTCTGAAATAGTTCGTTCAATTTGGCTTATGATGTATTAAATCATATATTTGGTGGAAATCTGACTAAACCCGGGCAAACAGTACCACTAACTGGTCAGTTTATAACTTTCGATCAACCTGCACTAATGAGTCCAGAATCTGTTGAGATACGTGGCGTACGCTGCAAGAGTATTTTTTCCTATTGGGCAAATTGGCTAAAAGTACCGATAGGAACATCTAAACTTCCTGGTTTAGTTGACATTACATCGACGAATTCTTCTAGTTTCGACAAAGAAGGTTACGTTTATTATCCAACAAATTGTGTGAAAGAAAAGAAATGTCCAATTCATGTAGCTCTCCATGGATGTTTACAAGGTTTGAATAATTTTTTGCTTACAAAGCTTATTCATCTTCCGTCATAGGGAAATGGCGCATTGGTGATGTCTTCGCGAAGAAAACGGGTTATTTAGAAGTGGCTGAACTCAATAATATTATTATAATATTTCCACAAATTATAGCATCGCATGTCAATCCGTCAAATAAAGAAGGCTGTTGGGATTGGTGGGGCTATAGTTCTCCTAACTATGCTAATAAGCTGGGTATAGAAATGGCAGGTGTGAAGAAAATGATCGACAGTTTCAGATCTATTAATACTGCTTTACATCCTTTCGAGAAATAAATCTCGACATTTTGTCTATTTGAAAAGATTATCGGTTTGCCTCGAGTGGCAAACGTGTACCACCCTTCGAAAATTGTCCATTTTCAAGGTTTTCCGTATAAACAGCATGTAAGATAGAATCTGCTCCAAGCTCAGCGGGTCGTCCACCGTCTGCTCGATTGTTAATATCAGTTGCACAAAAGCCCTGGACACACAGCACTTACAATGACATTTTTTGCTGTATACTTTTTGTTTTAATTGCGAGCTTGCGAACGGGTCAGAATATTGGCACCCAAGTTGGATGCGCCATAGTATAAGGCAAAGTAATCATCAAAATTTGGAATTTTAACAAGATTGAAACCAATTGTTTTGAAATCATTTCCTTCTTGAACTACTCTGAATAATCTGGAAAGAAAAGGGTCGGAGCAAAACGAAATACTTTACTCTTATTTATACTCAGTAAAAATTTGCTCTAATTGACTTTCTGTTATATTGGGATCAAGAAGTTTGACTTGTAAATCTTTGCAATAGCGTTCCAACGTCAATGATGCTATGCCACTGCTTACATTCACTATACGCCCATTATCTCTCAACAACGGCGACAACGTATCATTCAAATATTTGACATCATAGAAGTTGTTCCCATGTAAGCATTTTTTGGATCTAAACGCGCTTTAATCGCGTCCGAATCGCGTCTAAATCACAGTAATTGAGCGCGTCCCAGGTGAAACAATCGGAGCATCTAGACGCAGTACAAAACTGACTGCGTCTAAACGCACTTCAATTTGAGCTGCGTCCTGGATGAAACTATCGGAGCGTCTGAACGCGTTCACATTAAATTTCAAAATTAGGCAAAAAATCNACGTGAATATTGGCCACTGCTTTCTGGTTGTCACAGTAGATTGTTTTAATCGCGACATAATTAGGTCGTCAATTCTATGAAAAATCAAGAAGTTTCAATGTGTCCATTCACATAAGAATCTCTACTTACATTATTCTTTGTTCTTCTATGTTTTTATCCGATACAGGAAATAGCAATGAACCATGGTGAACTATCGCTTGTTTGTTTACGGTCGATAATGGATACGGATGGCAACAGATCGTTTCATCAGTGCCAAATGGAGTTGTAGTGCGAGACGCACGTAACATGACCGCCATATTATCAGGTATACGACTTCGGATATCGGATATCTATTGCACAGTAACAGGAAAATTTGGCAAATGAAGCAACATGAATCAATGTGAATCTTATTTACCTCCAGTACGATGCCTTTGTTGCTCGGTGTGGAAATAAAACGAAGATCCTCATCAAGTTCTCCATCATACCGAGCGCGTTGATAAGGGTCAGGTGGCATAAGTAATCGCAACGAATCAACATGATCATGTGCCTGAAAGAAAAAAACATCCTATTGATGCAAACGAATCGTTTCAGTATGATTTAATAAACCGATGGCTCTGACGCTTGTTCAAGCGCACTGGTGGGCATTTCTTCGGGAAAAACTCTTGACTGTGATTCATCACACTCTAAGAAAAATAGAGGTCAATATGAGAGAAAAATGCCTGCATCTACTTCACCTTCAAATGGTTCTTCCGAGAAAGAGTTAAACACCGCCGGATTGAATTCATTAACAACTTCAAATGATACGAAAAGAAAATGTATGATTTGAAAAAGTATTTCTTTATTTACGTACTTATTTGAGGGTTTACAAGCAAATCATCAATAACATTTGATGACGCAACTACAACAGGAAAATAATACATTATTGTTATGGCATTCCAGGATGATATAAATAGTTATACCAGAGGTATTAGGGTGCGGTTCATGTGATAGAAAATCACTCTTGACAGTTGATGAAAATTTAAACTTTTCAAATGAGTTCATTGTCGAAAGAGTGTAGTATAGTAAGGTAAAGAAATGAAAATGGCTTGTGAAATTTATTTACATGTAAACCAAACGCTTCGGTTTTTTCCAGCTGCGCAACGTTGTTTCTTACTATGTGCTCTGTTCTGTTTTGTTTCTTTTTATACTATTGACTAAAAAAGAAGACAAATCGTAATTCTCAAGGAAAAAAGAAAGAATAGAGTGCGCTACAATGAGATGACGGAAAACTTACATAATTATACTTTTGTGGTTAACAGACTAATACGATAGATATACCATTGGATGGCACGAGTGAGAGATTTGTGTAGATTCCTGATTGAAATGATTGGATTTATGATGAACACATCTTTCTTGTAAGAAATCTAGTGAACCATTTCGTTTATACATTATGATTGAAGAATCTGCCATTGTGATGATGTGAGTAAAAGAGCAGAAATATCTAACTCATGGAAGATCTTAAGGATAATAGTTGAAGGAAGTTGATTTTCGAATTTGAACTTGTCAGAACATATTTTATTTTTACACGCGCAATTGCTCGACTTGACACAATGATTTTCTATCACAGAAAGAAAACAAAATCATTCTGATCTGAAGAACTTAAAACATCAGATATACAGGTTGAATTTTAGTTGAATCTATTTATTCATTGATGAACACACATTACAGATGCCGAAAACGAGAAACACTTTTATTTTATAAAACTATTTTGATTGGTAGTATCATCTAGATAGATAAAAAACACGCATTAAACACAACAAAGATTTGGTAAAGAAATTAAAATATTCGAAGTGATGTTTTTTCATCATTATAATCGAAGAAGATCATTAGAGTTTAATCAAATCGATTGACGCTTTCTTCTTGTAAAAGAAATTCTCTGTTCATATATTATGTCAAAGTCTATGAAATAGTTGAGCAAAGAACTTTTTTGTTTTGCTTTTTGCCATATTTATCAGCGTTATTATTCGTCTTGAATAGATTTCATGTTCACATTACAAACATAGAATTTTTCGTTCGCTGCTTTGCAAGTCTCTCTCTCTACGCCTATGATAAGGACAATTGTTCGAGTTTCAATTTTGTTTAACTCATACATTCGCGAAGACAAGTCATGAACGATAGCAATGGATTTTATTGTCAGTCAAGATTTGCTTGGAAGAGATGTTCACGGACATGTGTTGAGAAGATTTTTCATAAATTAACCTTTGTGAGACAACAGAAAAAATAAACGAGTACCTATCCGACTCATCCAGACTCTAATCTTCTTGAGGAGAATGACGGATTTAAAAACTGAAACAGGTAGTGAATGGTTTGATAGAAGTAATGATGAAGGTTAACTCGAGTTCATGGTGTAAATGGAGATATTCGGTCAAATACACAGAAACACAATGTTTCATTTAAAAACAAATTCCCTTTCTTTTGTTTCCTCAAATTGGTTCAGATATTGTACTGTTTTAAACGTGCGCGGATGTTCTACTAGCGCTGCAGTTTATCTTTACTTTCAATTCAAGTTCAATTTGATTCTGCTATCAAATGCTGTCAAAACTGGTTTCCTTTTTGCGACGTTTTGAAGAAAGAAACTAATTAGCATGCGTTAATCTGCTTGCAATAAGACCGCACTATCTGGATTAAGTTTTAACTTATTAATCCAAAATCTTCGTGTGCTAAATAGAGAAAAAACGCTTTCTCTTGATACGTAAAATTCAAACTTTAACTTCATTCTCATGGACGTACTGGACTTTTAAAGCTTGTTGCATATCGAGAGGAAGGTTATTCTCTAGGATCCACTCAATTATCAATTAATTACAGATCATATTATTTAACGACAAAATCCAATGTCGAACACTACCGAAGCGATCAATCAACTCAACACGGCGACTACCACCATTGGACTTATATTGTCTCTCATTAACTTTCCGCCAGGTGCTGTTGGTCTTATCTTCAACGTTCTAGTATTCACTCGACCAGTTCTAAACCGTCAACCATGTTCATTTTATTTCCTGATCTCAACATTGTTTAACTTATTTGTTGTATTCATCATTCTGCCTGTACGGATTGTTTCCAGCAGCCTCAATCTGGATCTAGCTAATTACAACCTTGGAATATGCAAAACAGAATTCTACTCGTTCTACGTGGTGCGTGTCGTCTCCATCTGGTTAATTCTGTTAGCATGCATCGATCGATACTTTCATAGTTCATCGAATATCAAGTTACGTCGACTGAGTTCTTTGAAAATGGCTCGAATATCTTCTAGTGTGCTTACTTTGCTAATGATTGTCATCTACAGTCATATGATCGTTTATTTTGAAATCGCAAATGTCACCAGTCAGACTGGCCAAGTTACACAAACGTGCAATGCAAGAAAAGGCACATATCGAAGTTTTAGTGCATCCTGGCATATGACCTTGTATTCATTATGCCCATCATCTCTGATGTTATTATTTGGCATTCTAACAGTGGGAAACATTCATCAACATCGTCGGATCATACCAACACATAGTGATAGCAATCAACGCCGTAATCGTCGAACAGATACACAACTACTACGAATGTTAATCATTCAAGTTCTTTTCATTATTGTCTCCACAATGCCGTCCAGCGCTATTCGTTTGTATTCATCATTTACTGCAACGACGACAAAGAATGCATTTCAAACTGCTCAGGAAAACTTGGCCACTCAATTATGCAATTCTCTTTCATATTTTGCCCATTCAACTAGTTTTTATCTGTATACATTGACCGGTAGTTTATTTCGAACAGAGCTCACTAAAATTGTAGGTCCCTGTTTTCATTGTCGTCCAAACTTTATTGAAACGTCTGGAACTGGTCAAAATCAAATATCACTCAATCCAATCAATCAACAACGTAATACAGCCGTCCTCGTTATTGATCATCAATAACAATATCTTACCAAGCTTTGGATGTTGTCTAGAGTTTCAACATTGTTACCGTTTTCTCTTTCCTTCTAATTAGTGTTGTAATTTCTCATAAAACCGCGTGAGCATTTTCGCTCTCATATGCATGTCATCGAAAATGCTAAACATTAAAACGATGAATACAGTGATGAAGACTAACTCATCGATAGTATCACAGTAAACCACCTGTTCTTAAAAACAAAGCAAAATGTAATACGATATGATTGCTTGAATTATACCGAATTAAATCATCAAATAAAAACTATTCGATATCATTGCATATTCGAAATAAAAACGTCTTTTTATCTTCTTTTTTTGGAAACAAATATCAACCACAGAATGTGGACTATTTTCTTTACAATTATTCTATTTGGTTCAAGAATTGAAGGCGTACCGCGAACTGATGTTACAGTTTCCGGTTTGTCGTCGGGAGCTGCGATGACAGCGCAGCTGCACCTCGTTTATTCATCCACAATCAGCGGTAGTGGTATTCTCGCCGGTCCTCCCTATTATTGTGCTCGAGGCAATTCGAAGAATGTTGATGAATGTCTGTACGGCCCAGAAAAATCCATTCCCGTCGAAGAACTTATCAGTCAATTACAATCATATGCTTCTGCTGGTACAGCTGATCCAACATCGAATATTAAAAACGATCCTGTCTATATATTTACTGGTAAATATGATCCCGTCGTTTTTCCTGATGTTGTCAAACTCAATGCAAAAGTGTTTTTATCGTTCGGTGCAAATATCAAGCCAAATTATGAAATGCACGCGACTCATGGATATGCGACAGAAAATTTTGGTGGATCTTGCGAGATTCCCGATCTGAAATATTTTATTAATAATTGGTATGTAAAAAAAATTAATACCGCTTTCATTTGTCTTTGAAATAGTTCGTTCAATTTGGCTTATGATGTATTAAATCACATATTTGGTGGAAATCTGACTAAACCTGGTCAATCAGTACCATTAACTGGTCAGTTTATAACTTTCGATCAACCTGCACTGATGAGTCCAGAATCTGGAGGGGTGTCCAAGGACTGAGAAATATCAATTCTTACATTCCCTTTAAAACCTATGAAAACTCCTCAAATTAAACGAGGAATTGGGATGCGATCGATATATCCTCCACATCTCCCCCACACTCCCTCAATAATTACCTTAACTCTAAACAATAATCACATAATGTACCATCAACACCTACTCTCACTTCCTCCACATTTCCCTATTACCTCACAAAGGAAACAAGACCAAGACAATACCTACGTAAGGAATCAACGAACCGACCAGAAATAATCGTCAATGCCTACCAAAGGAATTGACACACAACAAACACGACCTAACACTAACTCGCTTCACACCAGATACAAATAACCATATTCATACACAACGAAGTACCCATCCACCACGCATCCTATCCTACACGTCCGACAATATTCCTCCCTAGGGCTCAACAGATTAAGGTTTCCACAGATGCCTCCTCCAGACATTTCAGTCAGAGAGGTAATGCAAAAAGTGGTGGAAATGAGGAATTGTTTCATTTCTGCTAATATTTCCACGGGAATGAAGATGGTACCTGAATGGTACCTTCAACAGTTCCCCGGAAGAATCGAGGAATTGAGCCATGCGTGAACACATGATCGACATCTTAACATACGAGCGAGGATGAAAAAAGCGATGGAAATGAGCAATTGTTTTGATTTCTGCTAATATTTCCACGGGAATGAAGATGGTACCTGAATGGTACCTTCAACAGTTCCCCGGAGGAATCGAGGAATTGAGCCGTTCGTGAAGACATCATCGACACATTAACACGCGAGAGACAATGAAAAAAAGCGGTGGAAATGAGGAATTGATTCATTTCTGCTGATAATTCCACGGGAATGAAGATGGTACCTGAATGGTACCTTCAACAGTTCCCCGGAGGAATCGAGGAATTGAGCCGTTCGTGAAGACATCATCGACACATTAACACGCGAGAGACAATGAAAAAAAGCGGTGGAAATGAGGAATTGATTCATTTCTGCTGACAATTCCACGGGAATGAAGATGAAACAATTGCTCATATCGAACGAACTTTTCATTCTCCTTCGTATTTAAATGGGTCGATGTTATGTGTAACGGGGAGCTGATTGAGTAGCTGACTGCTTCTCACTGTGTAGATGTTTGTTGACTATTCTGCATGACTAGAATGTCCATATTTCGCAATACGTCGTACGTTTATATAGAGAAGAGAGACAGAGACAGAGACAGATGACCCGGAGATAATATTATATAAAGGTGAGAGAATAAATAAGAGAAAGAGATGAACGATATCATTATGATTACACCCTCGCACTCAGATTAGACACGCTCCTCACCGTCTTTACAAGATTAAGTGGAAAGGGGAAAAGATGAAGATGAGTAGATAATGATCACGAGAGAGGTCATACGAATAAAAACAATAGAAACTCATCGAATGCACTATAGCTGTATTAACAGAAAAGGCGGTTTATAAGCGTTTACACATAACGAAGTATCGTAGATTAAACAAATTGTGATGCAACAACTACGACGTTTCGAAGAAAAAATTAACATAACGACAAACACATACGCACTAACTCGAGACATTCCATACGTATTTTCCTCATGCTCTTGTTTCAATCGATCGCCTCATATATCAAATGCAACAAAAATATAATTAGTCAAATAGTGCACTCTTCTGTATGCAGGTTTACTGGAACGAGCCTCGTGCCAGTAAAATGAATCTCCACGCAGTAGAAGTGGAACACTTCCATGTCAATCTTCTCCCGGACTACTCGGCTGTTCAGTCGTTGGGTCGTTCTCGCAGCTACACATAAATAAAATTCTTCGATTCCTTCATTTCCAGTAATTCTTTCTGAATTAATATTCCTGCCAACGCGCCCACCCATTTCTTATGCTGTTCATGACGTTAAGGAGGTTCCTCATCACATTCATTCAAAATTCAACCTTGTTATTTTACATACATCGCAGTCACCGATTGAGCATTAAATTTCAATTGATCCATTCGCGGATCTTCAGTGTCATTTGTGTTTACTAGAGAATCGACTTTTACTGCATTTACGAAGATTCACTAATCAGGGACACCATCTAACGACAAACTGGTTCTGTAGATGACCGCTTCTCACGGGAAAGATGTTTATTCACTACTCTACATGACCACAATGTCTCTACTTGACAATAATTCATAGGCTTATATAGAGAAGAGAGACAGAGAGAGATGGTCCACATATAATATGATATAGAAGTAAGAGAATAAAGACGAGAAACAGATGAATGACATCATCATCGTTACAATTCGTTCATACATATATCAGTTACTCGATTCCTCCAAGCAATCATCGAAGGTACCATCTTCATTCCCGTGGGATTATCAGCAGAAATGAGACAATTCCTCCATTCCACCCCTCTTCCATCCTCTCTCGTATGTTAATATCTGGATGATGTCTTCACGCATGGGTCAATTCCTCGGTTCCCCCGAGGAACTGTTGAAGGTACCGTCAAGGTACCATCTTCATTCCCGTGGAGTTATCACCAGAACTGAGACAATTCCTCCTTTCCACCCCTCTTCCATCCTCTCTCGTATGTTAATATCTCGATGATGTCTTCACGCGTGGCTCAATTCCTCGGTTCCCCCNGATTCTCTATAAAATGCACATTTAATAGATTATCTTATATTCGAATCGACGAAATAGTGCAGCCATTTGCGGTTGGAACCAAAAACGTTTATTGGTAGCGATGCTAGATCCTTGTTTGAAGATGCCTGTGATGATCTATAATGCAAGAGATAATATATGGTACATAATAAGAAGAGATAAATCTATCAATATCTCTATGTTGGGTATATGGATTAAGAGGCTAGTGTCGAAGTTCATAAAGGAAGGAAGAAAGCAGATAATTATTGTATATAAAGAGGAAGAGAAAGAGAGAAGAGGAAAAGTATACAATCATAAATTGTCATAAGACCAAATATCTATAGTTTGAAACTTAAATTCAACAGTCTACCCTTCCGTTCAATTATTAGAGTATCCGTATACTCGCGAGTGAGTAAAAGGGTTCTGAAGGGACATCATTTCAGTGAGGATGAAGAGAAAAAAGACTGCAAAAAATAGTTGAATAGTTGTGTCGAAATTTCGAGTTTCGCATTACTAAAAGACGCAAGGATCATAGTAGCTATTCTTAGCAGGCTGCTGTTTCATGTGTGAAAAATGATCATGAATAATGGACATTACATAAATAGCAAGAGCGATGACAGTTGTTTGGTTAGTTTTGAAAAAGGTTGAAATTGATGAGGACCGTTCCCGAGACATCATTTGGAAGCGCAAGTTTTATCTGAAGTATAACCCAATCAGTCGAGGGTAATGCGAGTCTCCCTCGACGAGCGTTGTTTATCTTCAAACAATCGAATATTCATATAGCATGTGCATATCGTATAGCGTCAGTTTTAAAGAATTTGCGATTGATCAAAGTGTTGGTCGAGCTATTGATCTTGTATCGGGTCTTCTACAACAACTCAGGATTTTCTTGCAGTTATAATATTACCTTACCTGTCAATAGTCCCGGACGTGCAGATGAAGCTCCAGTTAAAAAGAAGAAAAAGAAGATTTTTGGTGAGTGTCAGTAAAAGATAAATATGCTTATAACAACATATCTAGTGTGTCGATTGCAGTGAATTACGTGAATAATGAGAAAAATGAACGTATTGTTCACGCAATTTTATTGTTTCCATCGTTGTGCTTTACTATTACTCAGCTCCATCGAAATAATTCATTTTTACATAACCAATCACCAGAGAGAATTCATTCCATCGTGTCTCATCATATCTCAAGCGAATTATTTTGGTGTGTGAAACGTGCTATAAAAACTAGTAGAAGAACTACTAGTGTATATGTGAAAAGGTTGCCGATGTGTGACGACGATGGTCAAACCGATGCCGATTAGAAATCATTATTTTATGAAAAATTAAACGAATTCAAACGCTTCCATACTAATCTCACCATGGAGCACTATCTGGAGAAGAGCTCTCGTATTAGTCTTGAAGCAACTGAAATAATGACTGAGGAGTTGATGAACTATTTGTCTTTAGCAGAATACATGAATGTGGATGTGTCACCGTTACGCGAATTGAAAGCAATNAAATATTTACAAACCAATTATTCCATCGAATTCGTCTTTGTTGCCCGTACTTGTTTGGATTCACGGCGGTGCTCATAATCATGGTTGCTCATCAGAAGCCATTCCATTGATATTCAACGGCACGAATATTATCGCTTATTCACCATCAGGTCAACCAGTCATTGTTGTCACCATAAACTATCGTTTGGGTGTATTAGCAGATATGTTCCTAAATGAGTTAGTCGAAGAAGATCCACAATGGTCAACAGCAGGTAATTATATGTATCTCGATATGTTGTCTGCATTACGATGGAGATGCAAACAGTGTGACTATATTTGGTCAAAGTGCTGGAGGTTTGTCTGTAACTGACCTAGGTGCTGTTAAAGGATCTTCTGGTCTCTATCGAACAGCAATAAGTGAATCCGGCTTGGGTTCACCTGGAACATCGTCATCGTACTATAATATAAGTTTCGCTCTCAATGCTTCGAATTCAGTTGTTCAACGATTGCATTGTGATTATGAAGGTAGACGACGATTACTTACATGCATTCGCAATGCTTCCTTTGATGATCTTTTGCGCACATATGATTCTCGATATACACGACCTATTATTGAGAATTATTTCTTTCCGTTGTATCCACTATTGGCAATTAGTAGCGGTCAATATAATAATGTGAGTTTGATCATGGGTAATAATGACTATGAACAACCGATTTGTTTCGAACATCCATTGATGACTTCGAGTGAAGCTTTAACAAAAATTGCTGCTACCTTTTCTTCCGAACGAAGTCTAATGATCGCAGACTATTACCATTTGCATAACTGTTCAATGAGACCTACTGCTAATGCTACTCGTTGCTGTGATATCGTTCGTCGAATATTAATGGACTCTATGTTTGACTGTGATATTCGTCGATTATTCAATGCATTTTATGCAAAATATGGCGCACAGTATGAGCAAGATAAATTATTCTCTTATCATTTGAACTGTTACCCTCTATGTCCTATTGTACAGCAAGAAGGTATATGCTGCCATTCATCTGAAATTCCATTTGTATTCGGAACTGTTAATGACGTCGATTCGCAACGGCAGTTTCATTGTACGTGGAATAATCAAACGCGATTTTTTTCGAACAATATCATTTCACATTGGATCAGTATTGCTCAGACAGGCAGACCACTTCATAGATGGCCAAGTTATGATCCATTGGTACCGAAATATCTTTACCTTACACCCGACCAGGGCTTTTTACCTACGAATTGGAATAGAAATTGCTCAATTTTTGATGAGATTGAGGCAGAACATGCGAGAGAATTATTTCAATTCTGAAAAATGGCACTGCGTGTAAGCGAAAAAAGTCGTTTTACGATACCATTTCGTTTGTGTTCGGAAGTCAATTCTGCTATTAACCATAGGATAGACTAGGAGAGAAGTAATCACAACTGAATTCAACGAAAGTCAAATAGACCCAGGACGAACAGCAGTTGCAAAATTCTTACAAAGAAGAATTCAGCTTGACGCTGCATTTCAAGTTTACAGAATTCTGCTTGTCGTGTACAGAATACACCCTGAAGTATAGAGGATTCTGCTGGAAGTAATCCAAATGTTACCGAACGTTTTGTTGGATTTTTATTTCTAATACGTTGTTTGGATAGAGTGACAGAATTGGAAGGAATGAAGATATTGGTGGTAAACAGTTGTAGTGGAATTTCACAGGTTGTTCGATTAAAGGTAGATGTTTATAACATTTCTTGTTGCTGCAATGGAGGGAGGATTATTTGTGTAGATTATGGTGTCGTTTGTCGTTGGATTTTGCGTATTGTATAGACATCAATTTCCGAAACTTACATTCCAATGTCAGTGATGAGTCGCAAGTTTATTTATGCTAATATGCTTCGCGCGGCAGAGATTCGTGTTCTAATAAATGTGTTATTCAGCGAGGGAATGTTGAAACTCATCGAAGCATGGCAGCCGTTGCGTACTTTTGCAGGGGATCATCGAATACCTTCGAATTTGTACAATATAGTTACGGATCGTAGTTGTATGTTTATAGTTGTTTTGGTGTATATGCACATGTTCATTTTGTATATTCCCTAGCTTATGACAAAAGTGATATTACTACTTTAATTCGAAATGTGTTACATAGTGTCGGGTGTGCCAACGGAGAAAATGCTAACGTTCGCGTTGACGAAATGACAAAAGCCAGACTGGTAATTATTTTGGTAAAACTTCTGTTGAAAATAATTGTCGCCGTATGTTTTGTCAGAAAAGAAGATTGATTGTAACTCGCAGTTTTTAGCATTTATAGCAACGCTCTATGAACGTATTGATCAACCGTATGTTCGTGAATTAGCCGGAAAATCAATAATTGTCGAAAAAAAGCAAGCTGAATATTTTAGTATGAACGTAGCCTTGGTGTTTTGTTTTTGAAGAAATTTATGAAATGTTTTTTAATTAGGGTTTGTCTACTGGTGAAATAATGGGAAGCATTGTATCTAGATTAAAAGGAGGTGCAGGATGGGATGCTTTGGTTGGTCGGTTTACGTGGTGGATTCCGGATGAACTGTCAATGATGGAAACATTGACGGAACCAACTTTTGATCGCAGTTTACCTTCGATTCAGCAGTTTTCCTATATAGCAAGCTTAATTGAAAATTGCACTTTTAAGTATACCGATGAAGCTTTAATTCGTGTGGTTCAATGGGGCAATGAGATTGAGCTAAAAAGTATGTTATGATTATCGTGAGGATCCGTTAGTATCACCATTGCTTGGCAAATCTGTTCAGCAAATGCATCAATTCGCTGGTTTTCTTCAAACAATCGAATATTCATATAGCATGTGCATATCGTATAGCGTCAATTTTAAAGAATTTCCGATTGATCAAAGTGTTGATCATGTATTCATGGAACTGTGTCATGCGATTTTCAACGGCATGTTTCCTGACCAGGCACATGCCAATCAGAAACATCAATTTTTCATCTGTGAAGAAACTGTTGGTCGAGCTATTGATCTTGTATCAGATCTTCTACAACAACTCAGGATTTTCATGGATGACTCAAATGCGCCAGCATATAACGGTAGTCACAGTAAGACAGTTATAATATTACCCGTCAATAGTCCCGGACGTGCAGAGGAAGCTCCAGTTAAAAAGAAGAATTTTGGTGAGTGTCAGTAAAAGGTAAATATGCTTATAACAACATATCTAGTGTGTCGATTGCAGTTAATTACGTGAATAATGAGAAAAATGAACGTATTGTTCACGCAATTTTATTGTTTCCATCGTTGTGCTTTACTATTACTCAGCTCCATCGAAATAATTCCTTTTTACATAACCAATCACCAGAGAGAATTCATTCCATCGTGTCTCATCATATCTCAAGCGAATTATTTTGGTGTGTGAAACGTGCTATAAAAACTAGTAGAAGAACTACTGGTGTATATGTGAAAAGGTTGCCGATGTGTGACGACGATGGTCAAGCCGATGCCGATTAGAAATCATTATTTGATGAAAAATTAAACGAATTCAAACGCTTCCATACTAATCTCACCATGGAGCACTATCTGGAGAAGAGCTCTCGTATTAGTCTTGAAGCAACTGAAATAATGACTGAGGAGTTGATGAACTATTTGTCTTTAGCAGAATACATGAATGTGGATGTGTCACCGTTACGCGAATTGAAAGCAATAGGTGAATATATTGCTTTGGTTGCATAAACTTATTCAAAGATCTTTTTAATAGAACACGATAAGAATAACCAAACAGATCAACATTTGAAGACCAATTAATGAATGGCACCGAAAGCAATGATGAATCAAAAGGTATACTTTTCGTGAATAGGATAATATTTATTTACGAATGACAAATCAATATGATTTTAGAAAATCCGTATGCCGACACTACTCAGTCCAATGAAGTTGGTGTAGCTTTCGCTCATGTTGTTATTCATGCTGAATTAGATCGCAGCGCCGGTAAGCCGTCTTTCACCTTTGCATATATAATATTTGTGTCTATCATGATAATGAGTTATTTGAATATTCGTCTTTGTGTAGATTTCGGCGATACGGAGATGGAATCACTATCAAATGCACAATCGGAACGATAAGAGAGCGTAGTGAACAATATAAGCGGTGGAGATATTATCGGTGAAGAAGGTAGTGACTTGCCTATTTATCCAAGTCGATCATTCCGGCGACTGGATCCGTTGAAATCTGAGTCGGTTCCGGTACAGCTCTTCTCGATTCCGGCCGGAATCCGACCGTGCTATAATAATCTGGGTACGCTGAGGTTTGATTTCCAAATGAATTCACTTCGATATTTTTAGAATACTCCGACTTGTTTTCATACAAAAGAAAATATTTGAAAAATATATCACTAGAAGTATTAAAATCAGAATTTTAAGTTGCGATTGTACGTCTCAATAATATAGTCGTCTTCGAGAAGATTGCTGGATTCGATTCAATTCTTCAGTTTTCCCATTAAACTTCTACTTGCATGTGAACCATAAGAACGACAAGTACCGAATGTCATCAAGAGATTTTGGCAATAGATGTTGTTCTATTGATCTTTTGGATTTTTCCGTGAAGTTCAATGAAGGATGCACCAAACGAGAGAAGAGAGAGCAGTAAGCACTTACAAATTCGTCTCACTTGTCAGATCTTTACCAATTCCGAAAGCCATCACAGTGTCTAAATTCGATGCTCTTCGAAGTACTAGATTTCATTCGATGCAATCCAACCCTGTTTCACAAAATAAAACTTATGTGTGAACATTTTCTGTAGGTTATATCAAATCAATCAATTGCTGGAAACGAAAGTTGCAGATAGATATGACTAGTTTGTATAGAAAATAAACGGAAAATTGTTCCAGTTCAGTTGTATCGAGATGAGCATCACGAGTTGGATCGTTATTGATATTGGAAACTGTTTGGCAGTTGGTTTCAGCTGGGCTGTTTACGTTTTCTTCTATGAGAAGAAAAGTTTTATTAATAGTTAAGTAAAGATGTTTCTCCTTGTCTTTACCTGTGTGAAGAGGTTGAATAAAAAATATAGCAGTGCCCGATTGAGGATGATACCGATGTTTAAATAGTCAATGATGCTCGAGTTAAAATGATGAATTAAATTTGTCGATTTGAGTTTCGGATAGCTGACGCTCATCAGCTAATTATATTTGGAATCAAAGGTCTACCGATTTGGAAGATAAGATTGGATCACTTGCACGCATCGATCACTGTACGTATAGCCCATTTTATCCACAGAATACCTAATAGAATCTATGATAAGAGTGTACTACTATTGTCTCAAAAATATAAAACCTAACCCAATGAAGTTCCAAAGAAACAGCTTTTAGTGAGTTTAGATAGAACGCCTACAGTTGAGTACTTTTGAAACAATAGTAAAATATTTAAGTCACGCATATATAGAAGAACTACGTGCCTGCAATTAACATTCCAAGTGTCTAGGCAACAGAAAGAAACTATCAGTCAAACTCAATTGATACTCCAATATGTTTAGGTAGAATAGCAAGTCCCATCGAGTGTCCACCGGCATTGACTTCAGGGCCAGCATCATCGAATGTAACCTTTTGCATCAAACGACCTACAATCACTTTCAGCTCAAATCGAGCAAGATCCTGCCCGATGCATTGACGATGACCACCTCCGAATGGAATGAGTGCGTAGGGATGATGATTTTGATCTTCGCCGAGAAATCTTTCGGGGTAAAATAGATTTGGATCGACCGACCAATAACGAGGATCATGTGCAAGACTATGAAATGGAATCAGCACTGAGTCTCCTCTAACTAATTGAACATTCGTTGCAGGTAGACAATCGTCTCTAGTTAAGGTCCGAATGGTGCCAGTAGCAGGTGGAATAAATCGGAGAACTTCGTTAATAACACAATTCAAATAGACTAAGGAGTCAAGGCGATCCGATGATAAATGATGGAGACAATCTTGCGCTATCAATTCTGCTTTGATCTTTTGTTGTACCTGTGCATGTTTACTCACTAAATGAATGAACCAGACTAATGTCGACGACGTGGATTCAAAACCTGCTATCAGAAAAGCCACCATTTCATCAACAACTTCATTTCGTGATAGACCTCTCTTGTCTTCGTCTATATCTTCCGTTGCTTCGAGATGCTCATTCATTCGCAAAGAATGAACTAACGAAGCAATCAGAGATGTATGCTTTCCTTGTACGGTCGCTTGTTCATGTTCAATCATTCTGTAGATATGTCGTTCGATAGTATTTCGTGCTTGTCGTTGTCGATAGCTGAGAGTTACATAGACTTTAGCCAGAATTCTCGGCAAAGCGAGAATCGTCATAATACTATTGATGATTGTGCGTAGTGCGAGAGTAAGTTCATTATCTCCATCTTCAAGCGTTTCTAAGTCATAATCGAATGCAATAAATCCAAAAATGGCGAGCACTAGATTGTGACATTGCCTGACAATGTCAACATGGAGTATTTTTGCTTCAGTTTTACGCCATTTAGTTAGTAATTTATCAGTACAATTAATAATCAAGTCGAAATGAGAAATGACTTTGCTCCGTCGAAATAGGGGCGAAACGATTGAGCTGTGCCGTTTGAATTGGATACCTAAAGAGATTATTTTACATAGAAATAGTCATAGACTAGCAATTTGAGATAAACCTTTAGTTGAAATAAGACTTTGAGAATAGCTGATGCTGAATTTTTTTATGAATATATCACCTTGATCGTAAATATTTCGATGAGTGAGAACGTGCTCGACATCAGTGACATTGTTGATCACTATAAAACGCGTAGGTCCGAACCAGAATTGAAAAACATCTCCAAAACGCTTTTGAAATGTTGACAAAATCATCGGTGGAGAGTTGCCATTGAAAAATCCTGACTGAAGCAGATTTCCGAATAGAAATTGAGGTGCTAAACCAGGTACATAACCATGGAGCGTAAAGTATTTCTGTTTCAGATATAATACTAGTAAAACGCCAGTAATGACTAACAATATGAAAATCATTTGTTCTTAGAGGATCACCAAGGAGAAATCTTGACATACATGTGACAATACACACGTGGCGACGCTTTTTCTTCTTTCTTTCTTTCTTTCTTCATGGTCGTTAGAAACTGCGCAAGTTCCTTCTCAAACACAAACTCAGACATAAAAAAAGAAGGTCGTGCTTGCCATCAAGTTTTTTCGTGTTCACTATATACAAGTACGACTTGCATTTTGTCGAAAATGGATTCTATTTACTTAAATATGTATTCCAAAAAGTTTATAACAATCATTATAAAAAGGAAAAATTAATATCGACTGGTATAATGGTATGTATAACGAGAATTTCCTCCATGCCGATAGCGTCCTGTATCACCATAATGGAAATGACCGTACTGTGGAGAACCATAGCCACTATCATGATATGTCACATATCCGTTCGCTATAGCGCGACGTTGTCGATGTTTAGCCCATGCATAACCAGCTACACCAGCTGCGCCAGCCGCACCAACAAGAAGTAATAGCGACATTTAATATAAGCTATTTCGTTGTTTGATATTTTTACATCAGTATATGTATGGGTGACTATAAAGGTGTAGTCAAAATTTAAAAAAAACATCGAGTAGAGCGTGTTATGTATAGAAAGAAAACATATCATTTATCGAAACTTAGTCACGAATATGAAGAAACATATATTGCGTCATCTTTCCATAAAAAATGGGACGGTGCATAAATGATTTTTGTGCAATAACTATGCAGTACTTGAAAACTATCATGAACAATGATTCATGGAAGTTAAAAATAACTTTTTTAATACTAAAAAGAAACTGTTTTCTCTCAACGACTTAATCCTCGATATAAATATGAGCAACAATCAAAATGCGGAATTATACGTAAAATATATTACTCCTTGTTGAGTCCCTGTTTATGTGAGTGCTTGTGAGTAGTATGTATTCACTTTATTCCATCCGATGTAATCGATACTGCTTGTATTGCTGTTTTCTCTTTATCTTCTTTTATTTGCTTTAAATATATGACGGTGACTCAACGAACTGCATCAAGTAAATCTATGCTCAACTATAATCCAATGCTGCAACTCTCCCACAACATATCAGAACAACTGCTCACTTTCACCTACAACAACTAGGAATCACGCTGTGCTTGTCTTAACTTTAGTGTATTGCTCGAGGAAATTTTTGTTCATGTTACTACACATTCAAGTTTCTTCCACTCTAGTAGACATTACTCTCCAGGTATTATCTGTCGAATGTAAAAATGAGAATTATAACAAATATTCTAATAAAACCGAGGATACCACTATTCGTAAATGACAAAGTTTATTTTGAGTAAAACTTCGACGATGCAAAATGGAACAAGTAGAAACATAACATCCTCAATGTGATATTTCTGAGATGATACGTAATGCATCGACGCAGATTGAAGCACGTGACTTCTCGAGAATATCTTCGACATAGGAGGAACTATTTTTGTTCTACATCAGCACGCGTATTTCTCTTATCGAAAAACACAGTTCTTTTTCTTTCAATTCTTATCGTTATTTCTAACACGAGCAAAATCAGCACTTCGTTCTAAACACTCAAAATGTCGAACAATCTTCTATACTTTACTTTCGCATCTTTTCTACTTGTGTCATCATCATCAATAGCAGTGAATTCTGTTTTATCTGAAAAAGAGTTAAAGCTCATCCGATTCATATCCTACTTGACATATCTTCAAACATCAACAAATATTACTTGGAATGGCTGGGAGAAGAATTACGACGGACCGCAACTCGGTCTCGATGCCATTCGGTATCCCCTAGCTCATATCGGTTATACTGCCGCAGCTTTAGCTTATCGCACACCAAACTACCGTGAATTGGCTGTGAACATCCTAAATGATACAATCAAACGTATGCTAACGTTGAAAGTATGGGGGTACATCGATCAATACTGGCAAAAAACTTCAACTTTTCCTGATCCTGTTTACTACGAGAACATCATGTACAGCGGACACTTGTTACAACTGATAGCATTATATGAGAGTATTTCTGGTGATTTAATTTACGATACACAAGGATTTGACTTCGTTTGGACTAAAGATGGTTCAGCCGAAACGACAATTCATTATACAACTAGTCAACTTGTGCGTGCTATCTATCGTCAAATGGATGACGACTCATCAGCTGGTGTATCGTGCGAACCTGGATGGGTGTATACGATTTGTCAAAATCATCCTCATTTGGGTTTGAAACTCTACGATGTCGTTCGCGATGGTCGAACGAATTTTTCGCGAATATCATCGAAGTGGAAAGACTTTCTCAATCATCATGCACTCGAAGATATTCCATTATACAAAAAAGATCGATATTTCAAAATGTTGTATCAACGTTCCACCCATATCTGGGTGCCTTTTTTTGCTGCAACAGGCAATGATGGATGGGCATTAGCTTGGATGTCATCATGGTACGATCAAAACCAAACATCAGACTTTATTTGTAACGGCTGGAAGGTAATGTACAAGAATAAATATTGGCAACCAGCAGAATCGGGTTGCTATCTTGAAGCGGGTGGTTATATTGGTGTACGAATGCAAATGAATCGTTGGATAGCGACATCATTTTATCCCATGGTTGAAAAACAATGTTCGATCGATGCTACAGAAAAATTGGCGTGTGCATATGCATGGTTTGAGAACAATTTCGGTACATATTTAGATATAGATCATGACGGATATTTCGAATCATTTTATTATGAAACGGAAACTGTTTATTCCAACTGGGTCACAACGAACGTTCTTTTATCTTTGTTAATGGGAGAAAATCGTGTTGAAGCAAAAGAATTTTTGCGGCAAATTTATGCGACCAAATTTCATGAAAAATTTCAAAATGATGAACCAGAAATTATAGCTGTTCAATATCCAACCATACGTGTCACTTATGCTCAGTACGATTCGACTAGAAAAATCTTGGTAATTAATTTTAATACAGAAAAACCGAGCATTTTATCAACAAGATTTGATATTAAGTATCCCAACACTTTCTTAACTATTTCGAATATCACCCGTGATGGTTTGACCGACGGATTTTCAACAAAACAAGTTACTAATGACCGAATAAGAATCGAGTATTCCTATAACAATCTGGAAAAGCAACAGACGAAATTTCATATTTTATTTCAATAAAATTATTTTACTGATTATATCTTTTCATAAAACTATCGAATGTTGAAGAGTTTAATTGCTATTGCCCTATAAATAGAAGAGGACAAGTTTTCACACTGAATGACGCGAGTAGGAAGCGAGAATGATAACTCTCGAGATGACATATCATATATGGATGTAAAAAGTACTATAAGAAACCGTTAGTTTTTCTGCTCTATTTTCACATCCCAATACTCGTTGAGAGAATGCTTTTCAATTATTACTTGAACATTTGCATTCTATTCCAATGGTTATTCGTGCCGGTTTATCTCCAAACGATTTGGCAGTCGCAGACAAACGTATCAGAAGTCGGATTGGAATATTCCGCTCTCGATAATCAAACGTTACTATTTCAATATTCTGCTAAATCTTTGATTCTATGTACGGCACAATGTTTTGCAACTGCAAGCTGTCGTATCTTCGACTTCAATGCTCAAACACGACGATGTCGTCTTTTTGAAGGCGACCTATCAACATCAGGCTCAATCATTGCATCAACATCAATGCAATCACGCGTTGGATCAATTCAAGTGTCACCGGCGCAATTCGCTGCTCGAGGAGCACCTTGTTCATCTTGCCAAGGTAACAGATATCTAGTATGTATCAATGCAACTTGTCAATGCCCACCTCACACATACTTTGATGACTCGATATGCAAAAGTCAAAAATTACTTGGAGCAAAATGTAATATGAGTTATGCATGTCGAACTGATTTGAACTATACGTGTTTACCGCGCAAACAATGTGGTCGTAAGTGTGTTACTAGTACAGATGAATTTTTGAAGTAATTCTAATTTGTAGCTGCTTCTCTACAACTTGGGACAACTGTAGGCGGGCGATCGAATGGTGCATCAGGAAATTTATTGGATGCATTACAAAACCCTGCAGGATTATTTATCGATCCGTATGGATTCATATACGTCAGCGATCTTGCTAATAATCGTGTTATTAGATTACGAGAAGGGTCATTAAATGGAACAATAGTAGCTGGCGATGGTACGGCAGGCGCTACGAATGCACGGTTGTATCAACCAGCCGGCATATACTTAGATTCAGCAATGAATATGTATATATCCGATAGCAAGAACTATCGAGTTATGCTCTGGAAGCAGAACACTTCCACTGGAATTCGTGTAGCAGGCACTGGGTTTCCGGGCAGTTTACTGAGTCAGCTTAATAACAGTGGCGCAATTCTTCTTGATTCAGTTGGAAATATGTACATAAGTGATACAACTAATCATCGAGTTTTAAAATGGGCACTGAATGCTTCGAGCGGTACTATTGTTGCTGGAACCGGAGTGGCTGGTCCCACTAGTAATCAACTTAATACGCCTTATGGTATATGTCTTGATGAAACTAACTCATATCTTTATATTGCTGATACTTTGAATCATCGTATTCAACGCTATCGATTAGGTAATCCAAATAACGGTACTACTATAGCAGGCGGAAATGGTGGTGGAACAGGAAATAATCAATTCAATGCGCCTGTCGGTGTTTATCTTTCTAACAAGACCGGTGCCTTATATGTCGCTGACCACTTAAACAGTCGAATACAGCGTTGGGATGCCGGAGCGACAAATGGAGTAACAGTTGCGGGTATCACTAATGTTACTGGGGCGAATGCATCACTGCTAAGCGCTCCTTACAGTGTTATACTAAATGCCAATGAAACTTTTCTCTACGTTACCGATTATTATAACAATCGAGTACAGCGTTTTACCTTGATTTAGCTGATTGTTATTGTTATTTATTCTTTACTTAACATTCTGAAAAGCAGATTTGTCAATTTCTTTAGTTTTCACTTCATGACAAAATAAATTTCTTTATGATCACAATAGATGTCAACTGAAGACAGAAAGGAAAAAGTGTGAACTATATCGTCCAATGAAAAATCGATATAAGATGAATTGCATCAGACAGTCAAATAATGACAGTAAGTGGCATTTTCCGTTTCTTTTGTCTTAAATTCGATGGAATTGAACATTATTTTCTTGGATATTGACGGAGTGCTATGTCTTAATCGACGAATGAATCAGGTCTGTTTGGAAAACTTGAAAACTATCGTTGACAACACATCTGCTCGCATCGTTTTATCATCTTCATGGAAGTAAGAAACAAACCACTGTCTATCAATAATCATTAAATCCTCTATAGATTGTTTCCAAAGTCACGTACACAAATCGAAACGTCATTTAGAGAGATTGGAATCGATCCGATCATTGGATGGACTGGTACTCGTGGTAAAACCCGAGTAGATGAAATATGTTATTGGTTAACAAATTTAGATAACAAAACTATCGACGACGATATCTTAATTAGAAAGTGGATTGCGATTGATGATATGGATTTATTGAAATTAGATCCGAAGCGAATGCAAGATCATTTTGTTTTGACAAGCGAAGAGCATGGAATCACAAAAGAAAATGTTCAAGAAGCTATCCGATTACTTTCTTACTAAACTTGTACGAGCAAACAAATGAAAATTAAAAAAAAAGAATCGTTCAGTCACTTTGGAGTTTTTCTACTCTGAAAAATATGGTTGAAGCTACGAATGATAATCAAAACGAATATACTTAGTTTCCTATCGGTTAGAACTGTAGTTCTCCCCGTAGTGTATATGTAGGCAAAACTAGATTAAATATAAGCATATATTCGCATGGCAACGTTTACATTTTCTGTATGAGTAATGGACGCAAGAGAAGATGAAGAACCTTGTATTCTCATTTGAAGTATTAATCTTCGAGAGAATTTTAATGAAAAATGAGTCTAAAGTACGCTCGTTAAGTCAGTATGTTGTATAACACAACGAAGTACTCGTTCACATTATATTTTCATTCAAATACCGAAGTCTGGTGGATGAGATAATTGAATATGTCAATCTCATACTACATTGCTGTATCAATAATTAATTTGTTGCTCTAGGCGTATCCAAGATTGTCTCGTATTTCTTTGCTGATTAGTTGTGCACGAGAATCTCTCAAAAACGGATATGTTACCTTACTTTAATTAAATAATAGCTCTTCTCAGCTTCATTCGCATTTCAACGTTATAATAAATAGCGACTTTATCTGCTCCTCAGAAGAAAAACAAAGTTAGAATGTCGTCTGCTTCGCTTGCAACTCTACGTCTTGTTGAAAAAGAAGTGATTACCTTTATTGGTTCAGCAATATTTCTTGCCGGTCTATTGGGAGGTATATTGAATATAACCGTCTTTCTTAGCCTTCAAACGTTCCGACAAAGTTCCTGCGCATTTTACTTAACAGTCATGTCGCTTTTGAATAGCTGTCAATTGTTTACTACTGTATTACCGCGAATATTAGGTGCAATCATTGGCACTGATGGAAGTGATACATCGTTCTTTTTTTGCAAATTTCGTTTATTTTCGATTGCTGTTGGTACAATCTTTTCTTTGAACTGCTTTTGTTTTGCTATTATGGACCAATATTGTGCCACATGTTCTTGGCCGCGTTTACAGCAATTATGCAATCTGAAACTCGCCCGATGTCTCGTTTGTATTTTCGGTACTATTTGGGTTTTGTATGCAATTCCCTATTGGATTTTTTATAATCAAGTCGTTTCAGCTACAACAGGCACAACCGTTTGTGTGATGACAAATGCAGTTTACGTACAAATTCGTGCCTATTTCAATTCGCCTGTTCTCATTGGATTTTTGCCCATTGTAACCACAGTAACATTCGGATTAATGGCTTATCGAAATCTTCAAAAAATGCGTTTCTATACTGTGCCGCTTGTTCGACGTGAATTAGATAAACAGTTGACATCAATAGTCTTGATCCAAGGACTCATCAATACCTTTGTTCTTTCCCCATACGCAATTGCGTTTATCATCGCTCTGACTGTCAATGTTGCCAATAATGCGGTTCTCAAAGCACATATTGATTTCAGTGCAAATATTACTTTTACATTATTTTGGGTATACTACGCAGTAAGTATGAATCAGAATTGAAATTCGTAGGAAAAACAAAAGCTGTTGATTGTTCTAGTGTCCGTTTTATATAAATATATGTGTGTCACATCGGTTTCGGCGGCAATTTATTCATGTTTTCTCCAAAATATATTGTAAGCATCCCAAAGGAACACAAAACCAAGTGCATCCACAGGCATAGATCGGAATGGTCTATATCAAGCAGTTTCTTATCGATCGAGATTTCGTCTTGACATCGATGAACAGATACACAATCGTTTATCTTCTTTATGATTTTTTTATGCGTAGTTTCTGAAAATATCCTTCTATGACTTGATTGAAGGCCTAAAATAATCTTTTCTATATCCCATAGATACGCGCTTTTTATATAAAATTACACCCGCTCGAATATATATATATATATAATTTAAGTACCCGACAAAAAATAAATGAGTATAGAACGGCATTACAGTCACTTAATCGTATTATAAATACCGTGAAAGAGCCTAGTGAGTGAAAAGTACTCTGTTTCTCTGCATCGGGAACAAATGCTGAAAATCTTAATAAAATTTTTACTTCTTCTGAATGTCCTACAAACAATGCAAGCGCATGTAATTAAAAATCTGTCACGAAAACCGACCGTGCGTGAAAGTATTCTTCATGGAGATTTGACAACAACGCCAGGTCTTACTGGAAGAAACAACGCTGGTTGTGATGCGATCATCAACAGTTGTGGCCCGAATGGTGGATGCTGTGATGAACATGACCAGTGTTATGAATTAAACAAATGTACAGCTTTGAGTTGGATTCCTGGCGTTCAAGGCTTGAATTGTTGGAATTGTAATTGGAAGGTAATGAAATGCGTTGTTATGCTAAATCCAGGAATGAGTTCATGTTGTTCAGCTGGTACCTGTGGACAAGATGAAACTGTTTTGGAAGCACAAGCATAGAAACTCTTTGATACCACTTTTTTTGATAATATCGATTGTTGCTGCATAAATTAAATCATATATGCAGCATAATAGAATGGATACTAAACAGTGAACTGATGCGTAGAAAGACCGTTTATACTATGAATTGATAAAAAAAATTTCATATTCAGTTTTGTTATATTTTCTTCCGCCACTTTGCACTTGATCTTATACATGAAAGAATACGACTGCTATCTTATCGCTTGTCCATCGATTCGTACAGAAATTGAGAGAACACCTTCAAAATCTGAATCATTTTCCATCTATATCTCTTTCAATTGACAAGAGCATCAACAAGATTGTTTACTCGCTTATTAAATCTTATCGTTAGCGATTTTTCTCTTATACAATTTTTGCATTACTTCGATGAAATTAAATACTTTACAAAATTCGATTTTCCATGAGTATACCCTATTAAATCGATCGTATTGCGAAACGCTGACATGTACATACAAAAAGATGGTCACCAACTATGAAAATAACTTTGATATTATAAGTATATATTACACGAAGCATGTTCGAGCATTTGTGTTACACACAATCGGGTTTATTACAACTCGAATATCGATTTATCAATATTCGACAGACAGGTAAATTTCTCTTTCAAGCATTACGCGGATCATGTAAGTTGATTAATCAAACTATCAAGGACAATTTGAATCAGTTGAAATCAAATCACTATGCCGGTATAATTATAATATCTTCAAAACTATTTGATCCATAGTTTTCCTCATTAACAACAAGCATTTTCTTTCTTTCATTTGATATTGTCAGATCATTAACGGAAACGAAGACATTTTTTCCAGCTTTACAAACGAACTGTAAGATATTTTCTGATAAAATCGAAAAAGTATTCAACATGTACTTGCAAAACTTCAATCAAGTGTGTCACATAATATGTCACATACAAATATTCGAATGTAGCGTTTTTAATGACTATATCGGATCTCTTTGCTGCACGTTTTCACTCATTATGAGGGTGTTTGGTTCGTTCATGACCCTGCACTACTTTTCTAAAAAATCGCTAAAGAATATCGTTTGTTTTAGGCGAACATTGTCATTTGTATAAAGGATGAGTAGCAAAATGAATACTATCTTTAAGCACACTCGCTTCATGAAATCTTCTGCCAATGTCTTCTTACAGTTTGTCGATAATTATTAATAGATTTGCTGAATTCTTTTCTGTAAAACCTCGATGGTAATATGAATATGACAAATGTGAGCATTGATGGAATAAATGAAATGAAATATCCAATTAGATATACCCAAGCATTGTTACTCGATTTCAAGCATTTCGATGTAAATGAAATAATCAAACGTGGTAACGCAAGAATAACGAGAATAATAGGCGCTAGGAACAAATGTCGATGTTGACGATAATTTTCTTGTAAAATTTCTTTCATGGATTTTTGAGTTTGAAAGTTTGATTCTCGCCGAGTCTTCGCTATGAGAAGAATTGTCGCTGAAATAAGATTAATGAGAAATGGTACGAAGAATTGAACAGCTTGTACTGTATAATCAAACGCTTGTAGACGAGATGAATAAGTCACAATACACCAAATTCGTTTTTCATCATTGTCATTATTTTCTTCATCAATTAAACGTCGATGTATAGGATCATGAATTGAAGCGAGAATATTGAATACCAAGAGACATGTGATGATAAACTTCGCTATTGTCCTACTCTTCTTTCTAACAAAACGTGCACCTTTGAGTACAGTTACCACTCGTTCAGAAGCAACACTTGCTTGTAACCATAGATCCATATTGAGGGCAATTCGAAGTAAAAAATTTAAAGAGACGCATTCAATTTGTAAAAATAGCCGATTCGATATTCCACGGGTCTGAGCGGTAATGAATATCCAAAATTTCAAAACAAAGAACATCATTATCGCTAAAGAAGCCACGGATGAATAGAATAAGTACAGGCCACAGCCAATCTCGCGAACTTTCTTATTTTTGAATGTAATTAACGAAAGAATTCCATTAGTAAAACCTACTACTACACAGACAATATTCAACGCGATGCTTATTTTCACCATGATTGGTTGATGTGTAATACTAACATTTGGCGAAACATGGTGGCCTAAGATACTGTCGAGTGACAAACCAAATCCACTGGTAGTAAATTGGCATAATCTACCGTAGAAGCATGAAGGACAAGAACACATGGATTTTTTGGGACATTTAGACGTATCTTGAAAGCATTTTCCTCCGTTTTGACAATCATTTTGTCCAAAACAATCAAAGGTCATGTTGTGATTGAATTCGAAACAATTGGCTAAACGTTGTTGTCTAAAATCGTAGCATATACATAGATGAACATCATCATAGAAACACGAAAGAGTAGACGGATACAATCGACAGGGTAAATGATAATATTTTATACGATGTATAAGAGCTAATTCACTGATACTGTGATTGAGCGTTTCATTAATATGAAGACAACGATCGGATGGACTTATTGTTTTCTTTAGTTCTTGCGATTGGGTATAATTCTTTTGAACCAAAGCTAAATAGTAATTATTTGGATAGAATTCAATGAAGATAAGATGAAATATTCTCGACCAGAGAATAGTGAGATAGTTTTGTTGAAGAACAATTGTGTGAAATGTTGTTGATCGCAATGGTTTACTGTTACTCATCACTTGAATGAAATGAATAAAAATCGATGATGGTAAGACAAGTTGTTTATCGAATGATAAGATTAATTGCGTATCATTAACTTCACAATAGTCACCAGTAAAACCTCTCCGACAAATGCAAGACGATCTTTTCGTTGTTTCGTATTCATCCATGGGAATACACTGACCACTATTTTGACAAACGAATTTGTCACAAATTGTGTTCTTCAGTAGGCATCGATGACCGAATTTGTTCATAGGACAGACACATATCGATCGATTATTGTTTGAAGAAATACCGATAGGTATTGAATCGTTTGAACAATCATGTTTCGGCCAAATTTCTGGGTATTGACAAAAAGTTCTTTGTTTATTATTTAAATATTTTCTACATGGACCATTTTGACATAGATTCGTTGAACAAGTTTCAACATTTGCGTCACTTTGTGGAATGTTAATAAGAAATGACAACCGATGGACAGGTAAAAATGAAAATTTTACGGGAAACAAGAAACTTCCTCGATAATGCAAAGAGATCTTCTCGTACACATCAATACGAATTTCATAATTTCTTGTTTGGTTCTTTGGCCGATCTGCATATGTCAAATAGACGTGATGTTTCATATCACAGTCGCGTACTGATAAATAAGTGAATTGCTCGTATGAATCGATGATTTGTTCGTTGTTATCATCATAGACTAACAAAATTACAATGGCAAATGGCGTTTGCCAGGAATTCGGTGCTGCTTGAAATTTAAGTGACAAACTTATCCGTTGATTTTGATGTTGACATCGGTTACCATAATAGGTTGGTGGACAGAAACACGCTTGTTTTGTTTGATTTTGCAACCAGAGTTTAACAGGAAAACCACGATAACAGAAACTATATTTTGGTTGGATGGGTATTGGAATTGGAAGTGGTGCAATTCTTTTTCTTTCATTCGTCTGCCGACTTTTTGACTTTGTTTTCTGTTCAAGTGTGAAATGTATAATTCGTTCTTTGCTATAGTCTTTCATTTGTTCACATAAGAAATTTTCGACATCCGTAGCATTTGAACGTTCCTCTGCCCAACAAATCGAATAAAAAGAATATTTTTTGGGTGTTGTGCAAAATTGCTCATCTTCACCATCGAAACAATCTACATTGCTGTTGCATAGTTCAGAAAATGTAACGCATTGTTCCGGTCCTGGATTTCTACAATAGAAATTGTAGTTGTTTGTTTGTGCATACTCTGTACGACATAAGGCCGGTTTATCGCTAGCGCCAAGGCAATCAATCTTGTCATCACCCACTTGCTTCGTCGATAAACACATAAATTGATTTGTTATAGGTGAAACACATGGAAATTCATTTGAAGAACAGTTTGCTGATGGTGCTATATTACAATCCGTTTCATCGGCACCATTAGGGCAATTCGATAGGCCATTACAGTGAGTATAAATATTGTCGCACGACCAATAATCACAGTTGGTTTCATCGGTTTCATTGCGTCCATTTATGTTGATTGGTGATAACTCCGTAAATCCATCACAAATCGTTTGAAATAGAAGATGTTTTCTCGCGTGTTCAGCGTTCATCACTTCTTCCAAAACATCTAGCGGTGAGTGCAACGAAGAATAGGTATGGTTAAGCGAAATTTCGTCTTCATCATCACTGTGGGGACAATCACGTACACCATTCCTGAGACGATGTATCGAAATGCATTTTGATGAATTGATACATTCGTACATAGTTGATCTTTTACACATTGTTGAATCATATTCGTATACTTGTTGATATTGCCGAAGTTTTTCATGTAGATATGAGGTTAAATATGTTTGAGTTATTGAGCCCATATCAGATGTTACAGGAATCCATGGTTCATACAGACGATGACACGTTCGATTATTAAATATTGTTGTTGAATAACCATGAGATTCTTTTGCTGCTTCGATAAAATAATTGTCATAACGAGAATTATTGTAACATACATAAGGATATGTATATAAATTTGGAATATCCATAGTCGATTTATATTTTTCATAAGCAAAATAAATGTCACCAAATAGAACTGGAATAATCGGCATATAAAACAAATCTGGACATTGGAACTCTATTACTTCTGTGTGCGTACGATTACCAGACACGGTAGAACAATTGTATAAACTAGATTTGTATAATCCAACGCCATAACATACAAAAACAGCCCAACATTGATCGGATGTTGAATTATCTTTCACTGAATACAAGTTGTTCAATATAACTCGTTGACGATGAGACCAACAAGAACCAGTCCGCGTTCTCCCGGTACATTGCACGTCTTCACATTTAAATAATGGCTGTTTCTCATCACAAAGATTATTTTCGTTAGCAGTGCCCAAAGACTCATCTGAACCGTCGCGACAATCAGGAAAAGTTGGATCATCACGAAGGAATATTTTTGATATACATTGTCCATTGGTGCATCGATATTCATCATCTTCACATTCGTTGATCTCAAGTTGCCAGCAATCCTTTTCATCAATTCCACTGTCGAAACAATCAATTTCTCCATTGCAAATCTCTGCCCAATCCAAACATGACGATGAATGACCACGATTGCATTGTAAATGTGTATAACATGTCAAATTCATGGGTGTATATATATGTGTACGATAAAACTCATCCATGATTTCAATCAACGATGAGTGTTTCGAATCGTAGGAATCGAGTTCATATTGACATACTGAACCAAATCTTGGAAATGTACAATTATAAAACACTTCTTCCGATAGATATGAGTTACTAGTAAATGATAACTCGTTCAAGTAGAATTGGTAATTCTCAACAGTATTCATCGGCGCTGACCATAGATAGAGGTTTTCGCTTGTGACACTTAGATTTGAAAGTTCAGCAAAAGTGAATTTTGTCGAAGTGTTACTGGCTACAGTAGACAATTTCGATGGGAATTCGCTCATGCAGTAGAATGCGATTTCACGACTATGATTACCGTTCTCGGTGAATATATCGACACGAAAGCAATCGTGCTGTAAAATATCATCATTTTCATTGTTCATTATCTTACCTGTATCTTGAAAGTTGATTTGAGGTAGAGCAAGAACCCAATGAAAAGAAATAAAACAGAATACAAATGTCACATAGAGCATTCTCTTCGTATCATGCAAGAAGAGAAATGAATTTGATGTTAATTAAATTTAAATTTATACAAGTAGCGCATTATTTTCTCCTTTTGTTTTGTTACAGCATATGGAATAGTTGATATCATTAAGGTTTTATGATAAAATAGAGAAAAACATGTTATTCTGTGTTGCTGACGTCAATTTGAACTATTAAAAATCAAAGAATTTCGTATTCAAATATTTGAGTTTAGGAAAGTATCACGACCTCGAATATAGGTGTGATATAAGCTACAGTCTTGCACTGTCGCGGAAATGTGACTTCCTTCACATTAAACTCACCTGGTTCCTTCCTCTTACTTATTGCAACACTATGTACAAGAAAACAACATACATATCAGCAAGTAAAATACATTTACTTAAAATTTAGTTTCTTTTTTAATGTTTAGCAATGATGCAAATGATAATTTTGTTGAAAAAGAAATGCAGTGGTTTAGATCATAGTTCTGACAAACTATTTCAGCGAGGATAACATGAAAACAAAATCATCCAATTCACCTTTTTTTAAAAAGGCGAATTTATTGATCATTAATAAAAATATGATCAAGCATTTATGATTTTTTACTTGTCACGAATATTTTTCATCGACTTATAGCGATTTAAACAACCAACACACGTAGATGCACAACCTCGAGTACATTTCAAACAAGTAGAATCTATCAAACTTTCTACTTTGCCGTTGTTAAGCTCGTTGAAGACGTCGTAGCGATTGAATTTGCCTAATATAATATTTCATTGCACCTCTCTCTGTTACAACAATCTCTTTAGTTGTGTAAGGAGAAACACGCGCCGAGAACAGAACGAAAAAGAATTTCATATGTTCTCAACGGCATTTACCAGATGCCATGCGAGATGACAAAAGTTAACGGCGGCTTTTGTAAACAATCGGCACGTATTTTATGTGAACTAAGTCATATATGAGGATAAAACCAATCAAAATGATGACTAACGACTGTTACATATGCTTTTGTATATAGTATGGAAAGAAAATCATACAGCTCTTACCGTGTGGGCCCGATTTTTATCGATGATGCATGCAATTCGATAGAAATTCAATTACAAAATGATCATAACATATTCGAACAGAGAAATATAATGAACATGACTATATAGATCATCTATAAATGCTAAGAATATTTCACTAAGAGTTATTGACACACTGTATATGACCAGATTTACGAAATCAAAATTTTGAAAAGTAGAATAATTTTTTTTTCTATAGAAACTATTGGTAACTACTGAGAGGCGTATATAAACACGAATGCCATTCAGTAGGGTCATCCAAGGCATTATGCGTGTTAATTGCGCATGACAAAAGTGCAAAAGGATGACCGAATAAACAAACGCAAACACTCAGTTTGTTTTTACAACATCTTTCCATTCGTTGTGAGAGAAACCAAAGTGAAAATTCTGTTGTTGATACTCGAAAATTAAATATTTTCATAATACGCAAAACGAACGCACTTTTTTTCACTAGAATGCTTACAGGTAAGATTGATTCACCTACGCGTATAAAAAGACGAACATACAAGTCAGTTTTCATTTCATATTGCTTCAATCGAAACAACAGTTATACACTAATACTATGGTACAAACTGCGTGTCTCGCGTTGATCCTATTGTGCATGTCATACGGCATAATCGATGGATCACATTTTCGTGGTGGTATTATTTCATGGTACGTCTCATTTACTATTGTCTTATTACCATCCGTTTGTTATTTCTTTTCTTTTTAGGCGTCCGTTGAACAGTACACCATCGGGTAGCAGTGCACAAATTCTCATACATCAACGATACTTTTTTGATCGAAAAGCGACCTATTTCGGTGGTCCACCTTATTGTACGGAGGCAGATGTCACTGCTCAAACAACTATTCCAGTCGCTGGCACGATGAGCTGTATGGCAAATTGCTCAAGTTCTACTTATTCCGGACTTTCGATTGCTGTGCAAACTACAGATTGTAACACGCTTCCAATTATTTCATCATGGGGTGGTGAACGTTACGATTTAGTATCATTGCCGTTGACAACATCGATTGCAATGGGTTTTGCCGGAAGTGCATGGTTGACTGCTCTGTATGGCGGTGGTTCTGGTTGGTCAGTTGTTAANATCAAATCAATCAATTGCTGGAAACGAAAGTTGCAGATAGATATGACTAGTTTGTATAGAAAATAAACGGAAAATTGTTCCAGTTCAGTTGTATCGAGATGAGCATCACGAATTGGATCGTTATTGATATTAGAAACTGTTTGACAGTTGGTTTCAGCTGGGTTGTTTACGTTTTCTTCTATGAGAAGAAAAGTTTTATTAATAGTTAAGTAAAGATGTCTTTAGCTGTGTGAAGAGGTTGAATAAAAACTAGCAGTGCCCGATTGAAGATGATACCGATGTTTAAACAGTCAATGATGCTCGAGTTAAAATGATGAATTAAATTTGTCGATTTGAGCTTCGGATAGCTGACGCTCATCAGCTAATTATATTTTTGGAATCAAAGGCCTACCGATTTGGAAGATAAGATTGGATCACTTGCACGCATCGATCACTGTACGTATAGTCGATTTTATCTACAGAATACCTAATAGAATCTATGATAAGGGTGTAATACTATTGTCTCAAAAATATAAAACCTAACCCAATGAAGTTCCAAAGAAACAGCTTTTAGTGAATTTAGAGTTATTGAATTTCCTTGGACTTAATTAAATCATGACTAAACAAGCATGAAATTGATAAATGTTGTAATTATGGAACAGAGTGTAACAAACTATCGAGATGATCGATTGAACTAAATTTATGTGTAGCGGAGTAGATTAATAGTTGGAAATTTTGGAGAGACGCTTCGCAATATCTCAGAAATCTCGGCTGAATTTTCGCGTATACCTAGAGATGAGATCACCACTGAAGATATAATTAGCAGGTAATGAACATAGACTATCAATCAACTGCTCGATTTTTCAGGTTCGATGGTTTTTAGATTAACTGATTCAAGACGGACCGAATTCTGAGTTATAGGCTGGAATAAGGCGACCACATATTAGTGGCGAACGGATTAGATAAATTTAATGAATCAACTCGATTAGAATGTGGTATAGTAGTAGTTAGTTGTGGAGTCCATGAAATATTTCATAAATTAGTTCATTTGAAAGATCTTCGACGATACTAGAAAAAAAGAGAGATACAAATCTCCAAAACGAACTCGTATTTCGCCTGACCAATCGGTTTCAGTTGCTAGTAAATCATCGTTTGTATTTCTCCTTTTCTTGCTATTACAATAGAACATCTACAGTTAACATGCCAAGTGTCTGGGCAACAGAAAGAAACTATCAGTCAAACTCAATTGATACTCCAATATGTTTAGGTAGAATAGCAAGTCCCATCGAGTGTCCACCGGCATTGACTTCAGGACCAGCATCATCGAATGTAATCTTTTGCATCAATCGAGCTACAATCACTTTCAGCTCAAATCGAGCAAGATCCTGCCCGATGCATTGACGATGACCACCTCCGAATGGAATGAGTGCGTAGGGATGATGATTTTGATCTTCGCCGAGAAATCTTTCGGGGTAAAATAGATTTGGATCGACCGACCAATAACGAGGATCATGTGCAAGACTATGAAATGGAATCAGCACTGAGTCTCCTCTAACTAATTGAACATTCGTTGCAGGTAGACAATCGTCTCTAGTTAAGGTCCGAATGGTGCCAGTAGCAGGTGGAATAAATCGGAGAACTTCGTTAATAACACAATTCAAATAGACTAAGGAGTCAAGGCGATCCGATGATAAATGGTAGAGACAATCTTGTGCTATTAGTTCTGCTTTGATCTTTTGTTGTACTTGTGCATGTTTACTCACTAAATGAATGAACCAGACTAATGTCGATGACGTGGATTCAAAACCTGCTATTAAAAAAGCCACCATTTCATCAACAACTTCATTTCGTGATAGACCTCTCTTGTCTTCGTCGATATCTTCAGTTGCTTCGAGATGCTCATTCATTCGCAAAGAATGAACTAACGAAGCAATCAGAGATGTATGCTTTCCTTGTGCGGTCGCTTGTTCATGTTCTATCATTCTGTAGATATATCGTTCGATAGTATTTCGTGCTTGTCGTTGTCGATAGCTGAGAGTTACATAGGCTTTAGCCAGAATTCTCGGCAAAGCGAGAATCGTCATAATACTATTGATAATTGTGCGTAGTGCGAGGGTGAGTTCATTATCTCCATCGTCAAGCGTTTCTAAGTCATAATCGAATGCAATAAATCCAAAAATGGCGAGCACTAGATTGTGACATTGACTGACAATGTCAACATGGATTGTTTTTGCTTCAGTTTTACGCCATTTAGTTAGTAATTTATCAGTACAACCAATAATCAAGTCGAAATGAGAAATGACTTTACTCCGTCGGAATAATGGCGAAACGATTGAGCTGTGCCGTTTGAATTGGATACCTAGAGAGATTATTTTACATAGAAATGGCCATAGACTAGCAATCTGAGACAGACCTTTAGTTGAAATAAGACTTTGAGAATAGTTGATGCTGAATTTTTCGATGAATATATCACCTTGATCGTAAATATTCCGATGAGTGAGAACGTGCTCGACATCAGTGATATTGTTGATCACAATGAAACGCGAAGGACCGAACCAGAATTGAAAAACATCTCCAAAACGCTTTTGAAATGTTGACAAAATCATTGGTGGAGAATTGCCATTGAAAAATCCTGATTGAAGCAGATTTCCGAATAGAAATTGAGGTGCTAAACCAGGTACATAACCATGGAGCGTAAAGTATTTCTGTTTCAGATAAACTACTAGTAAAACACCAGTAATGACAAACAATATAAAAATCATTTGTTCTTAGAGGATCACCAAGGAGAACTCTTGACGTACATGTGACAATACGCACGTGCCGACACTTTTTCTTCTTTCTTTTTTTCTTTCTTCATGGTCGTTAGAAACTGCGCAAGTTCTTTATCAAACACAAACTCTGACATCAAGTCTTTTCGTGTTCACTATATAGAAGTACGACTTGCATTTTGTCAAAAATGGATTCTATTTACTGAAATATGTATTCCAAAAAGTTTATAACAATCATCATAAAAAGGAAAAATTAATATCGACTGGTATAATGGTATGTATAACGAGAATTTCCTCCATGCCGATGGCCTCCTGTATTACCATAATGGAAATGACCGTACTGTGGAGAACCATAGCCACTATCATGATATGTCACATATCCGTTCGCTATAGCGTGACGTTGTCGATGTTTAGCCCATGCATAACCAGCTACACCAGCTGCACCAGCCGCACCAACAAGAAGTAATAGCGACATTTGATATAAGCTATTTCGTTGTTTGATATTTTTACATCAGTATATGTATGGGCGACTAAAGGCGGAGCCATAATTAAAAAAACAACGAGTGGAGCGTGTTATGTATAGAAACTTAGTTACGAATATGAAGAAACATATATTGCGCCATTTTTCTATCAAAAATGAGACGGTGCATAAATGATTTTTGTGCAATAATTATATGCAGTACTTGAAAGCTATCATGAACAATGATTCATGGAAGTTAAAAATAATGTTTTTAATACTAAAAAGAAACTGTTTTCTCTCAACGACTTAATCCTCGATATAAATATGAGCAACAATCAAAATACGAAATAATACATAAAATATATTACTCATTGTTGAGTTCCTGTTTATGTAGTGTTTATTCACTTTATTCCATCCGATGTAATCGATACTGCCTGTATTGTTGTTATTTCTTTATCTTCTTTCACTTACTTTAAACGTATATGACGGTGATTCAACCAGCTGCATCGAGTAAATCTATATGCTCAACTATAACCAAATGCTGCAACTCTGTCAAAACATGTCAGGACAACTGCTCACTTTCACCTACAACAACTAGGAATCACGCTGTGCTCGAGGAACATTTTGTTTATTTTACTACACGTTCAAGTTTCTTCTACTCTAGTAGACATTACTCTCCATGTATTATCTGTCGAATGTAAAAATGAGAATTATATATAAATATTCTAATAAAACCGAGGATAGCACTATTCGTAAGTGGCAAAGTTTATTTCGAGTAAAACTTTGACGATGCAAAATGGAATAAGTAGAAACATACACCCTCAATGTGATATTTCTCAGATGATACGTAATGCATCGACGCAGATTGAAGCACGTGACTTCTCGAGAATGCCTTCTACATCGGCACGCATATTTCTCTTATCGAAAAACAAAGTTCTTTTTCTTTCAATTCTTATCATTATTCCTAACACGAGTAAAATCAGCACTTCGTTCTATACACTCAAGATGTCGAGCAATCTTTCATACTTTATTTTCGCATCTTTTCTGCTTGCGTCATCATCATCAGTAGCGGTGAATTCTGTTTTATCTGAAAAAGAGTTAAAGTTCATCCGATTCATATCCTACTTGACATATCTTCAAACATCAACAAATATTACTTGGAATGGCTGGGAGAAGAATTACGACGGACCGCCATTCGGTATCCCCTAGCTCATATCGGTTATACTGCCGCAGCTTTAGTTTATCGCACACCAAACTACCGTGAATTGGCTGTGAACATCCTAAATGATACAATCAAACGTATGCTAACGTCGAAAGTATGGGGATACATCGATCAATATTGGCAAAAAACTTCGACATTTCCTGATCCTGTTTACAACGAGAACATCATGTACAGTGGACACTTGTTGCAACTGATAGCATTATATGAGAGTATTTCGGGCGATTTAATTTACGATACACAAGGATTTGACTTCGTTTGGACTAAAGATAATTCAACTGAAACGACAATTCATTATACAACCAGTCAACTTGTGCATGCTATCTATCGTGCGAACCTGGATGGGCGTATACGATTTGTCAAAATCATCCTCATTTGGGTTTGAAACTCTATGATGTAGTTCGCGAATATCATCGAAGTGGAAAGACTTTCTCGATCATCATGCACTCGAAGATATTCCAATATACAAAAACGATCAAAATCAAACATCAGACATTATTTGTAACGGCTGGAAGGTAATGTACAAGAATAAATATTGGCAACCAGCAGAGTCGGGTTGCTATCTTGAAGCGGGTGGTTACATTGGTGTACGAATGCAAATGAATCGTTGGATAGCGACATCATTTTATCTCATGGTTGAAAAGCAATGTTCGATCGATGCCACAGAAAAATTAGCGTGCGCATATGCATGGTTTGAGAACAATTTCGGTACATATTTAGATATAGATCATGACGGATATTTCGAATCATTTTATTATGAAACGGACACCGTTTATTCCAACTGGGTCACAACGAACGTTCTTTTATCTTTGTTAATGGGAGAAAATCGTGCAGAAGCAAAAGCATTTTTGCGACAAAATTTCATGAAAAATTCCAAAATAAAGAACCAGAAGTTGTAGCTGTTCAATATCCAACCATACGTGTCACTTATGCTCAGTATGATCCAACTAGAAAAATCTTGGTAATTAATTTTAATACAGAAAAACCGAGCATTTTATCAACAAGATTTGACATTAAGTATCCCAACGCTTTCTTAACTATTTCGAATATCACCCGTGATGGTTTGACCGACGGATTTTCAACAAAACAAATTACTAGTGACCGAATAAGAATCGAGTATTTCTATAACTATCTGGAAAAGCAACAGACGGAATTTCATATTTTACTGATTATATCTTTTCATAAAACTATCGAATGTTGAAGAGTTTAATTGCTATTGTCCTATAAATAGAAGAGGACAAGTTTTCGCACTGAATGACGCGGGTAGGAAGCGAGAATGACAACTCTCGAGATGACATATCATATATGGATGTAAAAAGTGCTATAAGCAACCGTTAGTTTTTCCACTCTATTTTCACATCCCAATACTTGTTGAGAGAATGCTTTTCAATCGTTACTTGAAAATTGTCATTCTATTTCTATGGTTAATCGTGCCAGCTTATCTCCAAACAATTTGGCAGTCGCAGACAAATGTGTCGGAAGCCGGATTGGAATATTCCGCTTTCGATAATCAAACGTTACTATTTCAATATTCTGCTAAATCTTTGATTCTATGCACGGCACAATGTTTTGCAATTGCAAACTGTCGTACCTTCGACTTCAATGCTCAAACACGACGCTGTCGTCTTTTTGAAGGCGACCTATCAACATCAGGCTCAATTATTGCATCAGCATCAACGCAATCACGCGTTGGATCAATTCAAGTGTCACCGGCGCAGTTCGCTGCTCTAGGAGCACCTTGTTCATCTTGCCAAGGTAATAGATATCTAGTATGTATCGAAGCAACTTGTCAATGCCTACCTCACACATACTTTGATGGCTCGGTGTGCAAAAGTCAAAAATTACTTGGAGCAAAATGTAATATGAGTTATGCATGTCGAACTGATTTGAACTATACGTGTCTACCACGCAAACAATGTGGTCGTAAGTGCGTTACTCGTACAGATGAATTTTTCAAGGAATTCTATTTTGTAGCTGCTTCTCTACAACTTGGGACAACTGTGGGCGGTCGATCGAATGGTGCACCAGGAAATTCATTGGATGCATTAAAAACCCCTGCAGGATTATTCATCGATCCGTATGGATTCATATACGTCAGCGATCTTGCTAATAATCGTGTTATTAGATTACGAGAAGGCTCATTAAATGGAACAATAGTAGCTGGCGATGGTACGGCAGACGCTACGAATGCACGGTTGTATCAACCAGCCGGCATATACTTGGATTCAGCAATGAATATGTATATATCCGATAGCAAGAACTATCGAGTTATGCTCTGGAAGCAGAACGCTTCCACTGGAATTCGTGTAGCAGGCACTGGGATTTCGGGCAGTTTACTGAGTCAGCTTAATAACAGTGGCGCAATTATTCTTGATTCAGTTGGAAATATGTACATAAGTGATACAACTAATCATCGAGTTTTAAAATGGGCACTGAATGCTTCGAGCGGTACTATTGTTGCTGGAACCGGAGTGGCTGGTCCCAATAGTAATCAACTTAATACGCCTTATGGTATATATCTTGATGAAACGAACTCATATCTTTATATTGCTGATACTTTGAATCATCGTATTCAACGCTATCGATTAGGTAATCCAAATAACGGTACTACTGTAGCAGGCGGAAATGGTGGTGGAACAGGAAATAATCAATTCAATGCGCCTGTCGGTATTTATCTTTCTAACAAGACCGGTGCCTTATATGTCGCTGACCATTTAAACAGTCGAATACAGCGTTGGGATACCGCAGCGACAAATGGAGTAACAGTCTCGGGTATCACTAATGTTGCTGGGGCGAACGCATCACTGCTAAACCTTCCTTACAGTGTTATATTAAATGTCAATGAAACCTTTCTTTACGTTACTGACTTTAATAATAATCGAGTACAGCGTTTTACCTTGATTTAACTGATTGTAATTGTTATTTATTCTTTACTAAACATTTTGAAAAGCAGATTTGTCAATTTCTTTAGTTTTCACTTCATGACAAAATGAATTTCTTTATGATCACAATAGATGTCAACTGAAGACAGAAAGGAAAAGTGTGAACTATATCGTCCAATGAAAAATTGATATAAGATGAATTGCATCAGACAGTCAAATAATGACAATAAGTGACATTTTCCATTTCTTTTGTCTTAAATTCGATGGAGTTGAACATTATTTTCTTGGATATTGACGGAGTGCTATGTCTTAATCGACGAATGAATCAGGTCTGTCTGGAAAACTTGAAAACTATCGTTGACAACACATCTGCTCGCATCGTTTTATCATCCTCATGGAAGTAAGAATCAAACCACTATCTATCATTAATCATAAAATCCTCTATAGATTATTTCCAAAGTCACGTAGACAAATTGAAACATCATTTAGAGAGATTGGAATCGATCCGATCATCGGATGGACTTGTACTCGTGGTAAAACCCGAGTAGATGAAATATGTTATTGGTTAACAAATTTTGATAACAAAACTATCGACGACGATATCTTAATTAAAAATTGGATTGCGATTGATGATATGGATTTATTGAAATTAGATCCGAAGCGAATGCAAGATCATTTTGTTTTGACAAGCGAAGAACATGGAATCACGAAAGAAACGGTTCAAGAAGCTATCCGATTATTTTCTGAAAGAACTGAAGGTTTTTAGTTTGTGAGATAAAACTTTCTCACTAAACTTGTACGAGCAAACAAATGAAAACTTTTAACAAAAAATCGTTCAGTCACTTTGCAAATTTTTCTGCTCTGAAAAATATAGTTGAAGCTACGGGTGATAATCGAAAAAAAACTATACTTAATTTCCTATCGATTCTAATTTTAGTTCTCCCTGCAGTGTACATATTGGCAAAACTAGATTGAATAAAAGCATACATTCATATAGCTCTGTATGTGTAATAGACGTAAGAGAAGATGAAGAACCTTGGATTGTCATTTGTGGTATTAATCTTCGAGAGAATTTTAATGAAAAATGACTCTAAAATGTGCTTTTTAAGTCAGTATGCTGTGTAACACAACGAAGTACTCGTTCACATTATATTTTCATTAAAATACCAGACTCACATGGATGAGATAATTGAATACGTCAATCTCATAATACACTGCTGTATTAATAATTAATTTGTTGCTCTAGGCGTCTTAAAGATTGTGTCGCATTTCTCTGCTGATTATTTGCGCAGGAGAACCTCTCAAAAACCGATATGTTACCTTACTTTAGCTAAAAGATAGACGTGTTCAGCTTCATTCGCTTTTCAACGTTATAATAAATAGCGACTTTCTCTGCTCGTCAGAAGAAAACAAAATTAGAAGTTACAAGCAGAATGTCGTCGTCTTCGCTTGCAACTCTACATCTTATTGAAAAGGAAGTGATTACCTTTATTGGTTCAGCGATATTTCTTGCCGGTCTATTGGGATGTATATTGAATATAACCGTCTTTCTTAGCCTTCAAACGTTCCGACAAAGTTCGTGCGCATTTTATTTAACAGTCATGTCGCTTTTGAATAGCGGTCAGTTGCTTACTACTGTATTACCGCGGATATTAGGCGCAATCATTGGTACTGATGGAAGTGACAAATCGGTCTTTTTTTGCAAATTTCGTTTATTCTCGATTGCTTTTGGTACAATCTTTTCTTTGAATTGCTTTTGTTTTGCTATTATGGACCAATATTGTGCCACATGTTCTCGGCCACGTTTACAGCAATTATGCAATGTGAAACTTGCTCGATATCTCGTTTGTATTTTCGGTATTATTTGGTTTTTGTATGCAATTCCCTATTGGATCTTTTATAATCAAGTCGTTTCAGTGACGACAGGCACAATTGTTTGTATGATGACAAATGCAGTTTACTTACAAATTCGTGCCTATTTCAATTCGCCTGTTCTCATCGGATTTTTGCCCATCGTGGCCACAGTAACATTTGGATTAATGGCTTATCGAAATCTTCAAAAAATGCGTTTCTATACTGTGCCACTTGTTCGACGTGAATTAGATAAACAATTAACATCAATAGTCTTGACCCAAGGGCTTATCAATACCTTTGTTCTTTCCCCGTATGCAATTGCGTTTATCATTTCTCTGACTGTCAATGCTGCCGATAATGCAGTTCTCAAAGCACATATTGATTTCAGTGCAAATATTACTTTTACACTGTTTTGGGTATATTACGCAGTAAGTATGAATCAGAGTTGAAATTGGTAAGACAAACAAAAGCTGTTGATTGTTCTAGTGTCCATTTTATATATACATATGTGTGTCACATCGGTTTCGGCGGCAATTTATTCATGTTTTCTCCAAAATACATTGTAAGCATCTCAAAGGAAGACAAAACCAAGTGCATCCACAAACATAAATCGGAATGGTCTATATCAAGCAGTTTCTTATAGATCGAGATTTCGTCTTTACATCGGTGAACAGATACACAATCGTTCATCTTCTTTATGATTGTTTTAATGTATAGTTGCTAAAAATACCCTTCTATGACTTAATTGAAGGCCTAGAAGAATCTTTTCTATATCCCGTAGATACGCGCTTTTTATGAAAAAAATTACACTCGCTCGAAATTTTTTCATTATATCTATAAAATTTAAGTGCCCGACAAAAAATAAATGAGTATAGAACGCAGTTACAGTCACTTAATCGTATTATAAATACTGTGAGAGAGCCTAGTGAGTGAAAAGTAATCTGTTTCTCTGTATTGGGAGCACATGCTGAAACTCTTAATGAAATGTTTACTTCTTCTGATTGTTTTGCAAACATTGCAAGCGCATGTAATTAGAAATCTGTCATGAAAACCGACCGTATGTGAACGTATTCTTCATGGAGATTTGACAACAATCCCAGTTCTTATACCGGAAGAAACAACGCTGGTTGTGATGCAATCAACAACAGTTGTGGCCCGAATGGTGGATGCTGTGATGGACATGATCTGTGTTACATGAGTTAAACAAGTGTACAGCTTTGAGTTGGATCCCTGGTGTTCAAGTTTTGAATTGTTGGAATTGTAATTGAAATGTAATGAAATGCGTTGTTACGTTAAATCCAGGAATGAGTTCATGTTGTTCAGATGGTACCTGCGGACAAGATGAAACTGCTTTGGAAGCACAAACATAGAAACACTTTGATACCACTTTTTTGATAATATCGATTGCCGCTGCATAAATTAAATCATATATGGAGCATAGTAGAATGAATACTAAGCAGCGAATTGATGCATAGAAAGACCGTTTATACAATTGATTAATAAAAGAACGATTTCATATTCCGTTTTGGCGTATTTTCTTCCGTCACTTTTCACTTGATCTTATACATGGAAGAGTATGACTGGTATATTATCGCTTGTCCACCAATTCGTACAGAAATTGAGAGAACATCTTCAAAATCTGAATTGCTTTCCATCTATATCTTTTTCAATCAACAAGCAATTTCTTTCTTTCATTCGATATTGTCAGATCATCAACGGAAATGCAGACACTTTTTCCAGCTTTACAAACGAACTATAAGCTATTTTCTAATAAAACCGAAAATGATTCCACATGTATTTGCAAAACTTCAGTCAAGTGTGTCACTGTTTTTAATGACTCTACCGGATCTTTTTCACAGGCGTTACGCGGTTTTTTTAGATAGACATTGTCATTTGTATGAAGGATCAGTGGTAAGATGGATACTATCCTTAAGTATACTGATAGCATGTGTCAAGCAGATTTTATTAGTAAGTGAAAAAGCGATTGTTTTATATTTTTGTTCATGAAATCTTCTGCAAATGCCTTCTTAAAGTTTGTCGATAGCAATTAACAGATTTTCTGAATTCTTTTCTGTAAAACCTCGATGGTAATACGAATATGATAAATGTGAGCGTTGATGGAATAAATGAAATAAAATATCCAATTAGATATACCCAAGCGTTGTTACTCGATTTCAAGCATTTCGATGTAAATGAAATAATTAAACGTGGTAACGCAAGAATAACGAGAATAATAGGCGCTATGAACAAATGTCGATGTTGACGATAATTTTCTTGTAAAATTTCTTTCATGGACTTTTGAGTTTGAAAGTTTGATTGTTGCCGAGTCTTCGCTATGAGAAGAATTGTCGCTGCAATGAGATTAATGAAAAATGGTACGAAGAATTGAACAACTTGTATTGCATAATCAAACGCTTGTAGACGAGATGAATAAGTTACAATACACCAAATTCGTTTTTCATCATTGTCATTATTTTCCTCATCAATTAAACGTCGATGTATAGGATCATGAATTGAAGTGAGAATATTGAATAGCAAGAGACTTGTGACGATAAACTTCGCTACTGTTCTACTCTTCTTTCTGACGAAACGTGCACCTTTGAGTACAGTTATTACTCGTTCAGAAGCAACACTTGCTTGTAACCATAGATCCATATTGAGAGCAATTCGAAGTAAAAAATTTGAAGAAACGCATTCAATTTGTAAAAATAACCGATGCGATATCCCACGGATCTGGGCGATAAGGAGTATCCAAAATTTCAAAACAAAGAATATCATAATCGCTAAAGTAGTCATAGATGAATAGAATAAGTATAAGCCACAGCCAACCTCGCAAACTTTCTTATTTTGGAATGTAATTAACGAAAGAATTCCATTAATAAAACCTATTACTACACAGACTATATTCAACGCGATGCTTACTTTCACCATGATTGGTTGATGTACAATACTAACACTTGGCAAAATATGATGGCCTAAGATACTATCGAGTGACAAACCAAATCCACTGGTAGTAAATTGACATAATCTACCGTAGAAACATGAAGGACAAGAACACATGGATTTTTTGGGGCATTTAGGCGTATCTTGAAAGCATTTGCCTCCGTATTGACAGTCATTTTGTCCAAAACAATCAAAGGTCATGTTGTGAGTGAATTCGAAACAATTGGCTAAACGTTGTTGTCTGAAATCGTAGCATATACATAGATGCACATCATCATAGAAACACGAAAGAGTAGACGGATGAAGTCGACAAGGTAAATGATAATATTTTATACGATGTATAAGAGGTAATTCACTGATACTGTGATTGAGTGTTTCATTAATATGGAGACAACGATCGGATGGACTTATCGTTTTCCTTAGTTCTTGCGATTGGGTATAATTCTTTTGAGCCAAAGCTAAATAGTAATTATTTGGATAGAATTCAATAAAGATAAGATGAAATATTCTCGACCAGAGAATAGTGAGATAGTTTTGTTGAAGAACAATTGTGTGAAATGTTGTTGATCGCAATGGTTTACTATTACTCATCGCTTGAATGAAATGAATAAAAATCGATGATGGTAACAGAAGTTGTTTATCGAATGATAAGATTAATTGCGTATCATTAACTTCACAATAGTCACCGGTAAAACCTCTCCGACAAATGCAAGACGATCTTTTCGTTATTTCGTATTCATCCATGGGAATACACTGACCACCATTTTGACAAACAAACTTGTCACAAACTGTGCTCTTCAGTAGGCATCGATGACCGAATTTGTTCATAGGACAGACACATATCGGTCGATTGTTGTTTGAAGAAATACCGATAGGTAATGAATCGTTCGAACAATAATATTTCGGCCCAGTTTTCGAGTATTGGCAAAAAGTTCTTTGTTTATTGTTTAAATATTTTCTACATGGACCATTTTGACATGGATTTGTTGAACAAGTTTCAACATTTGTGTCACTCTTTGGAATGTTAATAAGAAATGACAACCGATGGACAGGTAGAAATGAAAATTTTACTGGAAACAAGAAACTTCCTCGATAATGCAACGAGATCTTTTCGTACACATCAATACGAATTTCATAATTTCGTGTTTGGTTCTTTGGCCGATCTGTGTATGTCAAATAGACGTGATGTTTCATGTCACAGTCGCGTATTGATAAATAAGTGAATTGCTCATAAGAATCGATGATTTGCTCGCTGTTATCATCATAGACTAACAAAACTACAATGGCAAATGGCGTTTGCCAGGAATTTGGTGCTGCTTGAAATTGAAGTGATAAACTTATCCGTTGATTTTGATGTTGACATCGGTTACCATAATAGCTTGGTGGACAGAAACATATTTGTTTTGTTTGATTTTGTGACCAGAGTTTAACAGGAAAACCACGATGACAGAAACTATATTTTGGCTGGATGGGTATTGGAAATGGAAGTAGTGCACTTCTTTTTTGTTCATCTGTCTGCCGACTTCTTGATTTTGTTTTCTGTTCAAGTGTGAAATGTATAATTCGTTCTTTGCTATAGCCTTGCATTTGCTCACATAAGAAATTTTCGATATCAGTAGCATTTGAACGTTCCTCTGCCCAACAAATCGAATAAAAAGAATATTTTTTGGCCGTTGTGCAAAATTGCTCATCTTCACCATCGAAACAGTCTGTATTGCTGTTGCATAGTTCAGAAAATGTAACGCATTGTTCCACTCCTGGATTTCTACAATAAAAATTGTAGTGGTTTGTTTGTACATACTCTGTACGACATAACGCCGGTTCATCGCTAGCGCCGAGACAATCAATTTTACCATCGCCTACTTGTTTCGTCGATAAACACATAAATCTTGAGGGTGTCACAGGTGAAACACATGAGAATTCATTCGAAGAACAGTTTGCCGACGGTGCTATATTACAATCCGTTTCATCGACACCATTAGGGCAGTTCGATAGGCCATTACAGCGAGTATAAATATTATCGCACGACCAATATTCACAGTTGGTTTCATCGGTCTCATTGCGTCCATTTATGTTGATTGGTAATAACTCCGTAAATCCATCACAAATCGTTTGAAATAGAAGATGTTTTTTCGCGTGTTCAGCGTTCATTGCTCCTTCAAAAACACCTGGCGATAGGTGCAACGATGAATAGGTATGGTTAAGCGAAATTTCGTCTTCATCATCACTATGAGGACAATCACGTACACCATTCTTGAAACGATGTATCGAAATGCATTTTGATGAATTGATACATTCGTACATAGTTGATCTTTTACACATGGTTGAATCATATTCATATACTTGTTGATATTGCCAAAGTTTTTCAAGCAGATCCGAGGTTAAATATGTTTGAGTTATTGAGCCCATATCAGATGTTACAGGAATCCATCGATCATACAGACGATGACACGTTCGATTATTAAATATTGTTGTTGAATAACCATGAGATTCCTTTGCTGCTTCAATAAAATAATTGTCATAACGAGAATTATTGTAACATACATAAGGATATTCATATAGATTTGGAATATTCATAGTCGATTTATATTTTTCATAGGCAAAATATATGTCACCGAATAGAACTGGAATAATCGGCATATAAAACATATCTGGACATTGGAGCTCTATTACTTCTGTGTGCGTACGATTACCAGACACGGTAGAACAATTGTATAAACTAGATTTGTATAATCCAACGCCATAACATACAAAAACAGCCCAACATTGATCGCATGTTGAATTATCTTTCACTGAATATAAGTTGTTCAATATAACTCGTTGCCGATGAGACCAACAAGAACTAGTCCGCGTTCTCCAGATGCATTGCACGTCTTCACATTTAAATAGTGGCTGTTTCACATCACAAACATTATTTTCGTTAGCGCTGCTCAAAAACTCATCTGAACCGTCGCGACAATCAGGAAAACGTGAATCATCATGAAGGAATATTTTTGATATACATTGTCCATTGGTGCATCGATATTCGCCATCTTCACATTCGTTGATCTCAAGTTGCCAGCAATCCTTTTCGTCAATTCCACTGTCGAAACAATCAATTTCTCCATTGCATATCTCTGCCCAATCCAAACATGACGATGAATGACCACGATTGCATTGTAAATGTGTATAACATGTCAAATTCATGGGTGTATATTTATATGTACGATAAAACTCATCCAGGATTTCAATCAACGATGAATGTTTCGAATGGTAAGGATCGAGTTCATATTGACACACTGAACCAAATCTTGGAAATGTGCAATTGTAAAACACTTCTTCTGATAGATTTGAGTTATTAGTGAATGATAACTCGTTCAGGTAGAATTGGTAATTTTCAACGATATTCATCGGTGCTGACCATAGGTACAGGTTTTCGCTTGCGACACTTAGATTTGAAAGTTCAGCAAAAGTGAATTTTATCGAAGTGTTATCGGCTACAGTAGACAATTCCGATGGCAATTCGCTCACGCAGTAGAATGCGATCTCACGACTATGTTTACCGTTCTCCGTGAGTATATCGACACGAAAGCAATCGTGCTGTAAAGTATCATTATTTTCATTGTTCATTATCCTACCTGTATCTTGAACGTTTATTTGAGGTAGAGCAAAAGCCCAATGAAAAGAAATCAAATAGAATACAAATTTCACGTAGAGCATTCTCAATGTATCATGCAAGAAGAGAAATGAATGTGATGTTAATTAAGTTAAAATTTGCGTGAGCAGCGCATAATTTTCTCCTTTGCTTTTGTTACAACATATGGAATAGCTGATATTATTAAGATTTTATGATAAAATAGAGAAAAACATGTTAATCTGTGTTGCTGACGTCAATTTGAACTATTAAAAATGAAAGAGTTTAGTATTCAAATATTTGAGCTTAGGAAAGCATCATAACCTCGAATATAGGTATGGCCTGAGCTACAGTCTGGCAATGTTGCGGAAATGTGACTTCCTTCACATTAAACTTACCTGTTTTTTTTTTCCCTTCGCTTATATTGCAACGCTGTGTACAAGAAAACAACATTTTCCATCGGCTTATGGTGATTTAAACAGCCAACACACGCAGATGCACAACCTCAAGTATAGTTCAAACGAGTAGAATCTGTTAAATGTTCTGCTTTGTCGTTGTTAAGCTCAGTGAAGATGTTGTAGCGATCGAATTCGCCTAATATAATATTTCATTGCAGCTCTCTCTTGTTACAGCGATTTCTTTAGTTGTGTAAAGAGAAACACGCGCCGAGAACAGAATGAAAAATGAATTTTTATGTACTCACTGGTATCTACCAGATGCCATGTGAGATCATAAAAGTTAACGACGGCTTATGTAAACAATCGGCAAGCATTTTATGTGAATTAAATCATATACGAGGATAAAGCCGATCAAAATGATTACTAACAGCTGTTACATATGCTTTTGAATAAAATATCGAAAGAAATTCCATTACAAAACTGATTATAACATATTTGAACAGAGAAATATAATGAACACGACTATATAGATCATCTGTAAACGCTAAGAATGTTTCACTATGAATTATCGACATATCGTATATGACCAGAGTTACGGAATCGAAATTTTGAAAAGTAGGATATTTTTTTCTACAGAAGCTATTAGTACTTTCTGAGGGGGCGTATATAAGCACGAATGTCATTCAATAGGGTCATCCGATGCATTATGTGTGTTAATTGCGCATGACAAAAGTGCACAAGAATGACCAAATAAACAAACGCAAACACTCAGTTTGTTTTTACAACATCATGCCATTCGTTGCGAGAGAAACTAAAATGAAAATTTTGTTCTTGATACTCGAAAATTAAATATTTTCATAATACGCAAAACGAACGCACTTTTTCACTAGAATGCTTACAGGTAAGATTGATTCACCTACGCATATAAAAAGGCGAGCATACAACTCAGTTTTCATTTCATATTGTTTCAATCGAAACAACAGTTATACACTAATACTATGGTACAAACTACGTGTCTTGTGTTGTTCCTATTGTGCATGTCATATAGCATAATCGATGGCTCACATTTTCGTGGTGGTATTATTTCATGGTACGTCTCATTCACTATTGTCTTATTACCATCCGTTTGTTATTTCTTCTCTTTTTAGGCGCCCGTTGAATAGTACACCATCGGGTAGCAGTGCGGATATTCTCATACATCAACGATACTTTTTTGATCGAAAAGCGACCTATTTCGGTGGTCCACCTTATTGTACGGAGGCAGATGTTACTGCTCAAACAACCATTCCAGTCGCTGGCACGATGAGCTGTATGGCAAATTGCTCAAGTTCAACTTATTCTGGACTTTCGATTGCTGTGCAAACTACAGATTGTAACACGCTTCCGATTATTTCATCATGGGGTGGTGAACGTTACGATTTAGTATCATTGCCATTGACAACATCGATTGCAATGGGTTTTGCCGGAAGTGCCTGGTTGACTGCTCTGTATGGCGGTGGTACTGGTTGGTCAGTTGTTAATCGATTGAACTTAGGTTTGAGACCCGATGGTTTTATCAATAGTAGTCCAGTGACAACGACACTACCAGTAGTATTTTATCCCATAGCCACACGAATTACTCATATTATACAAATGGCAGATAATGATGGTACTGACATATTACAATGTCGCTGGTCTACTTCAGCTAGTGGAAGCAATTACAATCGAGCAGATGAATGTTCAGGTGTTTGCAGTGCATTGCCAGCTGGATATGTCTTAACTGGATCCAATTGTACAGTGTCTTTTACCCTGCCAACTGCTAATCTATATTATGCATGCTCCATTCAAATTGAAGATTATTATAACAGTGCTGCTACAAGTCCAATGAGCTCTGTTCCAATCGTATTTTTATTCTACGGATATACAGCTTCTGGTACTGCATGTTCACAACGTCCTCAAATCATTGGTGTACGACCAAACCGAGGTATGAACTAAGCTGAAATACTCATTAACTCTATTATTTCTTTTCATTTATTTTATTCTATAGCCTGTATTGGTGTTCCCATTGGTAAGTTTAGCTAATGAAGATTTTTTTTTGTCTTTGTTCTAATTCGTTAGAATTTCTATTTCAGGTGTTCAACTGAATGAAACAATAATTGTTCAAACATACTGTCCCGGCCAAGCTATTGTTGATTTCGTCACTAGTTCACCACTCGGAATGCAGCACAGTGCCATTCTTAATCCAAGTGCTAGTATGTAATCAACTTTAAACAATAAGAATGGAAAAGCTTTGGAATCTAAAATTTGAAACTATATTTTAGATACATGGACAATGGTGTTGACATGGACACCGCAAGCATCACAGGCTGGTCCTCAAGGTTTCTGTGCTGGTGCTGTCGACAATAGTAGTTTACAATCAGATCCATGGTGTATAACATATCTAGTTGACTATACATCACCAAACATCATTCGTCCGACAGTTGTGCAAGGATCTGCAAGTCCAGTCGGCACTGTCTTTGCAAATCAATCAATGTTTTCTATTCAAGGTGCGTCTGTTTAGTTGAGTTTGTGCGTTAATCGTTCATGATCGATCGTTCTATTTTAGCAACAAGTTTAGTTGGTCGTCCAACTCGTAACAACACAAACGTTTGCTTTCATAATGCTACTTCGAACGCAACAGTTCTATGTTATGATGCTGGATATTCACCGAATGTGATCTACACAGGATACACGATTGTTATTGTTACAAATCTCACATGGACAGCCGGTGCGTTTTACTATGTAACAATGGATAGTGGTTTTGCAAGTGGAAGCGTGTTTTGTCGTAAGTTATTTGATTGTATCTGGGAATGAAATTAATAGAATGACTTTGACTTGAAAAGATGCGGAGTCAGCACCGATCACAGATCCGACGTTTTGGGTATTCAATATTTGGAATCCGGCAGTTTCCAGCACGACCACAACGACGACGACACCCTTCACAACCGCAACGGTGACAACAAAACCAACATCAACAACCAGTATCAATACTCTTGTAAGTTCATGTGTATATCATTGATATCTCATATTCGTTTATCTATTGATACAACTAGTTGACAACAACTGGTATTGTCGTAACAACAACAACACCTATCACAACTAACGCAACAACTACAACTACTTCACCTCCAACTACAACTGGTGAGCAGGAATCTTTTACTATTCATATAATTTGAATTTTTCTTCTCTCTTTTAGCTCCAACAACAGCAGGTCCAACGACATCGGGCGCAACAACTGAATCTACAGTTGCTGTGATGTACCCCAAAGATTTGGTAAGTTACTTGTTCACTTTCGAGTATGACTAAACACATAAATCGATTGAATAGGAAGATGCTTGCAAACAAACAGTCGCCACTATGACAGCTGTCTTCTCAGTTGTATTGATGCCTGTTTATGCTTTAGCCATGTATGCTGTATTCACCAAAGTAGCAAATACATTCAATCCTGTCAAGATTCAGGCCAATACTCGACACAAACTACGAATGAAACGCATTCTTCATTAATCAGAGAAAAAAAAATAAACATTCATCTTGAAAAACAGTTTGACATTTTCTTCCCTACATTTCTTTTACTTAGCTCTCCTTCCATAATGCACGTCCGCATCCTATTCTTCGTGTGTGATTTTGATTGAAAATAAAATTTACCGATATTGGTGATGTCACGATATTTTTTGTTCTCTTCAACAAAACTGCGCCTATAGTTCCTCTATAGATAAACGGAGCAAGACAATGTACGAGGTTGATAACTGAACCGAGCATCCACACTTTTGATGGATAATTAATAATGTGCAAAATCCATTCTTCCATTTCATTGGCATTATGGATCGAATCTTGCCGATGTGCAATTGTAAAACGCACATCGCTGTCCATCGCTACAGGTCGCGAATTAGAATAGAATTGATGACGTTCAATGGAATCGAGGGACGTCGACCAATGATACAACTGTTTCTAAGTGACATGCTGATCATAAACCTCGTCACAAGTGATAACTCGAACGAATCTGTTGAGTGTAATATTCCATCCCAATGATGATTTCTAGTGTGATGTGTTCGATCAGTGGGATCGAGATTGTTGTTCAAGCAAGCAACAAGTGAATGTAATGATGATGATAAAATAGACTAAAATTTTGATCACGAGTACGATTTTGTAGGTTTTGAAGTCAGTTCAAATGATATTCAATGTAATACGTCAGCAAAATGACAAACTTTGCACATCAGTCTCGGCTTTTTCTCCCATCATATTATGTACGTTATAAACTTATAAATAGGAAGTCTCTCTATGAGTTGTCTATGATCTAATGCGTAGATGAGACATCTTTATAATAAAGAACCAACGCGATCATTTCTAAGATTTTCTACAAAACGAGCAGAAGAATAACGGCTGCTAAACTAACGAACTCAAACTGTGTGGAAAGTAGTATTAATATCAGATTTGGAAGGAACTTATTCGATCACGTTTGTTTTAACTTAAATAAACATATATAATGTGTTCGAAAATATAACAGTTTCGACCCATCGTAACATGTCTCTTCTGGTATAAATCAGCTTTATAATGTCATTATTTTTGCGTATTACTCCATAAGTTCAATTATTATTTCAAACGATCTGGATAACTATTGCAATGATTAAAATCAAATCTTTCTTTCAGAATATTGATTATAGTCTATACCTTTGATTTAGTTACGAATTTTGCGAATAAAATTCAACTGGAAACAAAGGAAGAAACGTCATTCGTGTTTTATCGGCTAAAGCCAACTGTATCGTATTTCTACAAATCGATGAGATTTATTTATTTAAGAGGTATAATTCGAGGTCAATTACATTTGATTATTAGGATGAAGCTATTGCCGCAAAAAATAATGTACTATGGAAATGCTTATTTTCGTAACGAGAATTGAATGCACGAGCTGTTGTATAAAAGATGCAAAGTTATGCGTGGAATCTTAAGACTAACTTTCAAATAGAAGCACAAAAGAAGCAGATGAAACTACTCGTATTTGTGAAAGTAAGACATGGTTGAGTAGCATGGCAATGAAAACGAATACCTTTTCATCTCTCGTAGAAATCACAGCGTCAGTGTGCAAAATATATTGGAAAATAGTTATAATTAGTGCATGCGTATTATTAGACGTGCGGACAAAAACCGATATGTGATCAACTAGGGGTCAGAAAATACTGAGAAAAAATTTCAGTGTGTGTACATGATTATTACAGATGTCGTCTTGAATTAATATCTCTCTCAATTATACAAACGGCGGACATGTGTCTATTAGTCGAAAATATTGATTGGATCACGTATATAAAATGGGCAAAGAAGCCGACGTTTATTGTTCACTGATTGCCTATAAATATCGCATTCATCATATCAACGTTCGTTATCTGAATGCCAAGAAATCTTTAACGGTATGTCCCGAATCTGCAAAAAAATTTTGTTTTATATTCAGTTCTTTAGTATCACTTTGAATTATGAAAATCTCAATCTTCATTTTGTTTCTGATTATTCTGAGTGCTGTGACTATTGTCGGAATACCTCTATTGTGTGATCTAAGAGGTTACATTCACAGATATCGCACGACGGCTCAAATTAAGGAAATGAATGCAGAAGATATACGGAATACGATCATCACTGAAGTACACAAAGCAACAAATTATTCTATTCCGGAAGTTCAAGCGAAAGATAACTGTCAACTTCATCGAATGCTCGATCGTATAATCGAGCCTGGTTAAGTTTTCTTACGTGAAAAATGACACTTATTGCGAACTCTTCATCATTGTTAAATAAAAATACATATTAGGATAATCGAATGTCTATTCTTCTAGTACTATTTGCACGTACACATTCGCCCGAAAACGGTTTTTCTTATTTAGTAGACAATCATAGAACGAATCGTTTTCGTGCTTTTGCTATCAGTCGAAGTTTGTTGCTGCCAACTGTTGACAGATCACAGTGCCAAAAGTCATGCCTCTTCAGCGAACGATTATGCTCTGTCAGAGTGACTACTGAATCGACGTTTTCATCATTGACATCTGTTTTTGCGCTTAAATTCAAAATTTCGAGATGTGTATTGTCGCATACAAGCGCTTTGGATAATTTGTTCACGTCCTGACTACTTCTTCGATTCATTTTTAATGATAAGTCAAGTAACGTAGTGTTTGTTTTGAGCGCTTTTTCTAAATGTTATACGCCAGTATTAGATATATCGTTTACTCTCTACTATAAAGAGCAAATCTAGTTGATCGATCTATTTCGAAAGATTAGAAGCACGAATATGTTTAAAACGAAAATTAAATGGATTAACAATGTCTTCTACGCGGTGTCCATCCAGAAGTTTCCATCTTGACGGTGTTGATTACTATATTTGCTGAGTATGTAATCGCGTGGATCATTGACATTCTCAAAGCAGGTAAATTTGAGCTCGGCGCAACAGATCAGTTACCGCCACCTCATCGGTTGTGTGTCTGTTATTGGCAGTAATGGTCACATTCTAACGAGACTCGACGAAATAGCTCTACATGCTCAGATTTATGCCGATCAAATTAAGTATTGATGTTCTACATGAAGATATTCAACCGAAAATTCAACGAAGCAGAGGCCAATCGAAAGGCAGATGCTGAAGAAATTCATCGATACTACGAGAAAACACGGCAATAGTTGAACGAGCAATTTCGAAAGGTGCAACAGCATCTGGGAAAAATTTGTGGATGACCGTTTGAGTGAAATTAAAAAGTATATAAAGGAAAAAAGCAAGATCTGACTCATATATCGCCGTAGCACAATCAGGTCGAACTAGTGAAATCGCTCAGCAAGCTGCACTTATTTGTGAGCGTCATTTAAAGCTAGTAGAACAGAAATCTCAAGACTTTCAGGAGAAAATCCAAATTTGCGACACTACAATCAAGTAGAAAGTGATAGGGCGGTTACTGAGGCGAAGCGAGCTGGAAATGCAGCAGCAGAAACATTGGACAAAGTCGAAAAAGTATTTAAACAAATGCAGAAAGAAACGAGAATGTGAAAATCAAGTAGCTATATTATACAAGAACGTTTACGAACACTGCCGTTTTTTATCAGTTATTTGCAAGATTTTATACAACTGCATCGTTAATTTGTCTTAGAATATTAACTTTATATTTAAGAAAAAGTAGAGATTTGTTGTTTTATGTTGCTTGTTTTTCGTTTTGTAATTTTTGTCTGTTCTCTAATCATGAATAATTTATAGACTTACATTTTTTCTTTTAAACTATAAACACATTGCGAAAGCTTTTTTGTCAGGAGAAGAAAAATACATCTCTGTTGCAGACGAAGGAAAAATAATCGAATGTTCTTCGTCACAATCTTCCGTGAGTAGTTATGTAGTCGCGTAAAGAATGTATTTATATATGAAATTTATTTGAAAGTTCTCTTTTCATTTCCGTATCTTAGCTAGTGTTTAACTAGAAGATTGAAAATGTCAAAATCAAAAGATTTCTCCTTCTTGAGCAGTATTTTGACTTTTTTTTTTCAGATTATTTCTAAAATTTTCTAGGTTTACTATCATCGACTCGTTGGCATCCACTGTAAACGAAGAAAATCCAAATATTTATGGTGAGAAATACGCGAGGAGCGACGCAAAAACTTCGACTTTTGTATTTCTGAGCATATGGATAAAAGAAAGGTAATTAATATATATTTAGCTAGGCTTTGCTTGATTAATAACTATATGTGAAGATTTTAAGAGAATTATTTCAATTCATGATACCGACTTTAACAGTGTTGATGCTCTGGAAGA
>CAJNOJ010000184.1:0-34363 GCA_905250025.1 Adineta ricciae
TGTGCTCCTTGCTCACACACCTGTTATAACATGTCATTCGTTTCACTACTAACAAAGTTCACATAGCATAGCGAATATACAGTGTAAAATGTTTTGACAGATACGGTAGTGAGATATATATGTGTGTATGCATAGAAAAAGGATTGTGATCAATGAAGAAATATGTACAAACGAAGCGAGAAGCTGTTGATACATATAGATTGATTTATGAGAAGTGAAGTAATGTTGCTATTGACCATAGAACGATAGAGATAAATAGAAGGAGAATTAGGTCATTCATACATCAACACGCTACGTTTTATTGGTACGAAAAACAAAGAGAAGATATGCAAATTGTTAATTTATCATCAACAATAGGAATGTATTTCGTACATAGCACATTACATTTTTAGTCTACTTTTATGCCGTAGTTAACAGACTCGACAAGAGTCCATGGTCGGCTGCATCCGGCGATCATCTAATTGATTCTATTTTTCAGAAAACATGCTCCAGGAAGCTTTTGCGCACTCACCTGGACATTTTCAAATATTGAGTTACTTAAGCACCTCTCAACGTGCCGAATGAAGTCTCTAGAATCATCATGTATCTGGATACTTCTCTAAAGTATATCAAATGACGCAGATCGTAAAAGTACTCCGTTGTCTGTTTCTGTTTCTGTTTCAATAGACAATTTGCACTGAAAGTCAACTAAAAACAAACAAGGTAACTTCTTCATCACAGAGTTTGAAAATAGAATAAATGAAATCTATGTCAAATTAAGTAATGATTTCATTAATGGATTGATATAGTTGACATCGATCTTAGTTTTGACTTGCTGTTGAAAATCTCGCATTAGTTTTTGAAGTTTCAGTAAAACTTCGACAACACGCATCATTTTCACGGCGGTTTGTTCGAATGATGATTGTTGAAGGAGATATCGAAAGAGTAAATCTACATATTTCGAATGAGCTTGAAATACACGTTGATAGTCATATAACATCGACTCTCTATCATCGCTTGCTGATAAACCTTTGAGAAAGACCATTGTTAACATTAATAATTGAACAATTATTGGATCTTTGTTGACTAAATCTTCAATAATATGAAGAATATTGGCCAGAGATCGAAATAGTTCATAGCCATAGCACAGAATAAATAAACTTTTACATTCTTCAGCAAATGCTTCACTCGCTGTCGAATGTGAATCATCTTCGGGATCGAGGTGCCACAGTTCGCGTGTTTTATCGAATGTTAACGAAAATCGCATCAATCCGGCCATAGATGAGTTATATTTCACTAGTGTGACACGATCGTTTTCATTCAAGCTTGCAAAATCTTCGATTTGCCGAACAAAGTTAATCATTCGAATGGCATTAACATTTTGTATATCCAATGTGTTCATATATGTTAACATTTTATCCGAAGCTAATTCCAGTGAAAACATTGTTGATGCTGGTGGCGTCGATCGCGATGAAGAGAGATATGCATCTTGAATAGAATTCAAGCAAGACCAATCGTCTTTTGTTAAGTTATAGGAAATTTCATCGTTGTTTTTTATTTCAACTTCCAAAGGTTCGCCTTTGATTTCTCTCGGATATAGACGACGATTTTCTTCTAAAAGCTTTAGTCTGTTCAATTTGTCTTCACGTGTTGAGATTAAATCTTTCCGCATGCCTTAACAAGCACAGTTTCAGTTTCAATAGATGGAAAATATGCAAACAACACTTTACCAGATTCCAAACACTTCAATAAACGACAGCGTTGACATTTCTGTATATCATCATGACGAATATTACATCGAAGACCATATTTATTTTGACATCTGGTTTTTTCCTAAATATTTCGAGATGAAAAATAATTATCTGCGTTGAAAACTAATACTTACAAGTGGGTGAAAAGCAGTTCGACGAAAGAACGCTAAAATCAGATAATTCATTTAATCTAATGATTCTTATTGAATAAATAACTAACCTTTGCATGATTCACAGGTAATTTGACCAAAGTTATAACCAAAAGCAGAACCTCCACAAACCACACATGTTAAATCTGCTTTACGTCGTTTCATAATTGCAGTTTGTTGCTGTTGATTATACACCTCATCGTTGCTCTAGATTAATAATATAAATCTCACTATAGAAAACGAATTCATTCAATTCTTACTAATCGTTTCGTGTTGTTTCTTGCCGATGAATGAATTAAATCCATGAGAAGCTTTTCATCATCATCTTCACTGCCGGATTTGACTATCAGAACTGTGGTTGAACCTTTTTTAAATCTATCATTAGAAGCTAATTTAAATATATCCATTTTTGTTTATGGACTCGTTTCATATGCGATCAGTTGACGAAATAGTGACTAATATTGCGTTGTTGTTTTGTTTTATAATCACAACGATATGAAAGCCTTTCATCCGTGAACAAGATACTTTTCGTTCGGTTTTCACACATGGATATTAGTGACTAACGCTATGATTACCATCATGTACCTCGAACGGAAAAGTATTAGGCACGGCGCACAACCCGTTAAAGCAGAAAATATCTCATTTCGTTCAGGTAGTGCGATGATGAGTCAGAGAACGAACAGTTCGCATTTTATTTTTTTTTCCTGGAAGATCCATAGTTTTAAAGCGTACGGAAAGAGAAATCTTCCGATAAAACTGTTATGAGTATGTGAAAGACATTAGGAACGAATGATGCTTTTATTGATATTTACCTGATATAAATAAATCAGCGAAAGTTTAATGGAACACGATTTATCTGTTTACGATCGATTAAACTTTCCTTCATATGTGCATTACGTCATACCAAGAATGAAAAAAGATCCGGTTTTATCTACTATTAAGAATAATATTCTGTTTTATCGATGTTTGTTTTACGAATATTCATATCGATCGTTTTTTGCTGGAATAGTTTGTGTTCTGGGTGAAAGAATGAACTTTTAATTATTTTCAGTGCTGGATGTTCTATAGAAGCTTATTGTTCTAATATATTTCTATTATGTGGAAGAATGTCTAGGCATACCAAATTGTCAAGATAGTAATAACACTTTCCGTAAATATTCCAGTCATCTTAAGTACAGAAATTCTAGAATCTCGAGGGATTTTCTCAAGTCGAACCTCGTCTCTGTTTTGTTTGGATGTTTCACGATAAATTTGACGAGTGGAATACTTTTGAGGACAAATCCAAATGTCGTATCATCACGATATAACAAAGCAAATTCTCATTAATGATGAAGTTAATCGGCATTTTGTCATATTTATGCCAATGAATAACTGACAAAAATGATGTTTTCGATATTCTTTCGATTAAATAATTACTACGTATGAAGTCGGATCACAGTGTCATACTTAGTAAAGAAGACAAACGATCATCATTGGTATTCCACGTATCTTTTTCCTTTGTTGTAAATGTCTGAGAATTATCATTGTTAATCAACAGCGATTATCTACTGTACTGATTTTATTATATTTTAAAGCGTAATGTATCCCAACTGATTGTCTAACTTTCGGTTTCTTTTTTTTTGCAATCAAATTGTATCACACAGTGAATTCAACCAGCGACCTCTATACTTCAAATTTTCATCTGTGATAAATAAATTCTAGTAAACTTTGTAAATCATTTCGTCTCTTGTTTGAAAATATTTCTTAGTGATAAAAAATGAACTTTGTCTTTTCTCTATTTCTTGTGGAGGTTGTCATCTATTGGTTATGGCAATATCATTCAGCCGAAAAAAAAAATCAGGCATCGACACAGACAACAACGATCATCTGAGGCAAAGAACATTGCCATGAGTGTTTATTTTTTGTAAGATTGATATTTTTTTAGATTCTCTTATGAACACTATTTCAATGGTCAATTGTACTTCATGTTATTACCAAATAGAAATCCGATCTTAGTCATATTCGGCAGTCAAGAATCTACATGTAGTATAAGCAAACTGTTCAAGAGAATGATCTAATCTATTTGAAAAGATAAACGAAAAGATTTCCTTTGTATTTATTTCTTATTATTAATTAACTCGAAGAAAAAAAAAGTTCATTATGGCTGATCTTGAAGCTGTATTAGCCGATGTTTCCTATTTAATGGCGATGGAAAAGTCGAAATCGACACCAGCAGCATCTGCAAGTAAAAAAATTGTACTACCCGACCGAACGTAAGTCTTCTGTCAAACATTTGAATAGTCAACAAACAGTTGTTCTTCTCAATAGAGTACGAAGTGTGACACATAAACATCTACAGAAAATGTATGAAAATACATTCGACAAAATCTTCAATCAACAAATTGGTATGTTTTTCACTTTTTCTTGTTATTTTGTTCGACTTTCGATTAGAGACATGCCCATCAATTATTGATTTTTTTTTGTTGAATGACATTGTCGTCTAATAACATAACCAAACAGTCGCATTTGTTTTACAGTTGTTTATTATTGTCGTGTCTTCGTCTTTGATTACAGTCAATGTGTTAATATCTTTTTTTCTCTTTTTTTCCTCGCTATTGATAATGTCGAGCCATTTCTATCGGCTAACATTCTTGTTTCTCATTCGGCTGTGTCATTCTGCTAGTACCTGGGAAGATCAGTTAGAATAAATCTTTTCTTTGTTCGTGTTATACTGCTGATTGAATGAAATGATAGATGAAAAGAAGAAAAAAAAAGATATACCAAAAATGCTCGATATGAATCGTCAATAGGAGGATTAGAGCGGTTACTGAAAATGTAATTTAATTGTCGGATCCATAAACAAGGAAATGAAGACAAAGGCAAACGCGATAATTACATCAGATCGCTAGATTATTTCTTTTTTTTACTTTGTTCTGTTAATGAATCTATTCTACAGCAGACCTTCATCTTGTTTTGCTTTTTTTCTCTTCCTGCACTCTGTTTTTTCCTCTTTCCTCTCGTTTTGTCAAACCGAAAGCAGAAGAGTGTCATCTATTCTTATGGCCTCCGGTCTTCTTTTTTTTCAGGTGCTGATATAGTGCAATTCAGAAAAAAAAATGTTCTCTTCCCTCTCATCTTGTCTTGTCTTACACGCGTGCGTGTTAAATCCCTACGGGGATTGCTATGTAACTAGTCAACTACTCGCATGAGAACTATTTCGCGAAGTTCAATTGAAAACTCAGCTTAACAAAAAAAGCAAATCTATATGAAAAATCTTTTCATCTTTTAGGATTTCTTCTTTTCAAAGAATTTGCTGCAAGTCTTTGTGATGAACCTGTGCCTCAATTAAAATTCTATGAAGAGGTTTTTATTTGCCAACTTAGATCATACATCTTCACCTCTTCTATTCTTTGATCAATATTTAGATAAAACGATTTGAAAAGCTTGAAACCGATGAAGAACGATGGCGTGTAGGGAAAGAAATTTATGATCAATTTATAATGAAAGAACTACTATCGAATTCACATGTAAAAACACGATATAACTCTCGAAAACATTTCATTGAATTCATATGTTTTCTTCTTCTCCAGACATATTCCGAACGAGCAGTCGAAAGTGTTAAGAAATACTTATCGAAATACAATCCAAATAATCCAAAAAATAGTCTACCATCGAATTTATTTGAACCATACAAAAAAGAAATATGTGACTCATTACGTGGACGAATTTTTGAAAGATTTATGGAATCGGAAAAATACACCAGATTTTGTCAATGGAAAAATTTCGAATTGAACATTCAAGTAAATTTTTATCTTGACGAAAAACTCTTCTGTTTTAATCAATGTTTTTATTATAGTTAACAATGAATGACTTCAGCGTTCATCGAATCATTGGTCGAGGTGGTTTCGGTGAAGTCTATGGTTGTAGAAAAGCAGATACCGGAAAAATGTAAATTGAAGTCTTTAATTTCAATGATGATTTTTGATTAAACATACTTTTTCTTTCAAGGTATGCAATGAAATGCCTTGATAAGAAACGTATTAAAATGAAGCAAGGTGAAACATTAGCATTGAATGAACGTATTATGCTTTCCCTTGTCAGCACAGGAGTACGTGGTTTTTTTTGTTCTTTATCTGTAATAGATTCGATTTTTTTATGGTTTCTTTCGTTGTTAAGGAGGAAGGTTGTCCATTTATTGTCTGTATGACGTATGCATTTCATACAACAGATAAACTTTGTTTTATACTTGACCTAATGAACGGTAAGACTAGAATTATGTCCTCCGAGAGCGTTTTTGTTTCGTTTAACGAGCGTTTTCGTGTGTATAGGCGGTGATCTTCATTATCATTTATCTCAACATGGAGTTTTTTCAGAGAAAGAAGTGAAATTTTATGCCGCAGAAATCATCCTAGGTTTGGAACATATGCATCTTAGATCAATTGTATACCGAGATTTAAAAGTAAGAAATCTTACGATCAAGTTGAATAGTATTTATTTATATATATATTGATGTTGATTTTCTAGCCGGCGAATATCCTATTGGATGAACATGGTCATGTTCGCATATCGGATTTAGGTTTAGCTTGTGATTTTTCCAAGAAAAAACCTCATGCTAGTGTTGGAACACATGGCTACATGGCTCCGGAAGTCTTAGCGAAAGGTGTTGCCTACGATTCCAGTGCAGACTGGTTCTCATTTGGTTGTATGCTATATAAACTACTGAAAGGACATAGTCCCTTTCGACAACATAAAACAAAAGATAAACATGAAATTGATAAAATGACCATGACAATGGTATAAGTCATTACTCGCCAAATCATGCTTATATGACTTTACTTCTATTTTTAGAATATTGAATTACCTGACAGTATGACTAATGAAATGCGAACGTTATTAGAAGGATTACTACATCGTGATGTTGATAAACGTTTGGGTTGCATGGGCAGATTGTAAATAATGATAGAAAATTTTTCATCATTATAACTCGTCTTTTCCTTTCTCTAGAGCGGAAGAAGTCAAAGACCATCCGTATTTTAAAGATGTTGATTGGAAACAAGTGTATCTACTAAAACTAACACCACCTTTAATTCCTCCACGCGGTGAAGTCAACGCAGCTGATGCATTTGATATTGGAAATTTTGACGAAGATGATACAAAAGGAATCAAAGTAAGAAGGAATAAAAGGACAAGAGAGCGAATTGTTATGAATTGAACTTGATTTCATTAGTTGACAGAATCTGATCAAGAATTGTATAAAAATTTCCCTATTGTCATTTCGGAACGATGGCAACAGGAAATCGCCGGTAAATACTTATTGTATTCCTGTTCTTTGTGTATTCATAATGATTGTTGTTGTTCTAGAAACTGTTTTTGATACAGTCAATCAAGAAACAGATAAAATTGAACAAAAACGACGAGCAAAATTTAAACAAAACAATATCTACGATGACGAGAAAACCTCTGACCTAATTCTTCAAGGACAACTAAAGAAAAACACAGGAACATTCGGATTCTCATGGCAAATACGCTACACAAAATTGTATCCAAACAGATTGGAGTTACATTATGAAAAGGGTGATAAAGATCCCGAGGTAATTCTTAACCTCTTAGCATAAGTAATTCCTAACAGAACGAGAAGTCATCTGTACTTTCAAAGAAAACAAACAACAATAACATTTATTGCTTTCTTTAACCATTCGAATGTAATAGAGAACATGAATGCAACAACCCGTTAACATGTTGATCAAATCCTTCGGATATAATTTGATTGTTAACGTTGAGAAGCACGTTGAGAGGATGAAATGACTAGCACGTTTCACAAACGGAAATTGGTGTCTACTAACATAGTTCTTTGAAGTTGATGTTAAAGAAACAAATGTACATCGATCATTTTCAGCATCATATCATTATACGAACAGAAAGAAAGAAAAGAAAAAAAATGAGATTCCTCTTTTTCGCCTATCGTAAAGATCAATATTTTTCTTTTTGCGGATGAATGAAAACAATTAGGTAATCGTGTCAAAAAAAGGTTATGTTATTTACACACATTTCAAGTTCTTATATATGAAGACAAAATTTGAATTTCTTTTCTCCTTCTATTCTAATTAAAATAGGTTTACACTATGGAAAGAATTGAACATATTGATTCAAAAGAATGTAAAGGACAAAAAACGATAACAATACATTTGAAAGGTGGAAATGAACCTCGATTGATGCTTTCACCACAGGTAAGATTTGTTCTCTTCGTTCTATATCTGTTCATATTATTGTGATCACAAAAGAAAACCATCCGATATGTTGTCTTTGTGTTCAATTTCTGCATCCTATTCGTGTGCTTTTAACTGATGTGTCTTCTGTTGAATGTTAGTTTTCGTGTATTTCGTGTTTTTTTCTTCTTCTTCTTTACCTTGATTTGTTTCGACCTACCAATAGGATGAAGTCTCATGGATTGAATGGAAGAAAGCGCTGTATGATACATTGGTTGCTTCTCAACAACATTTGACTGTCAGTGAAAAGGCGTCGAAGATTTATGGCGCTGATGTGAGTAGTTCAACATCTACAAATGCGAATTCCAATCAACAAGCATCTACTGGTAATCATCACAATGTTTCGGCATCTGGCGGAACAAATAGTGCTTTAAAGAAGAATAATGTTGCTGCAGCTGCACTCCAAGATTAGCAAAACTTCTATTTAAAATGAATAAATTTATTATAAACTTTGATTTTCTTTTCTCTCTTGTCAAACAGTGATTTTGTTGTATTCTTTTTTTTTCTTGATTTCAACTTTTTTTTGTTTCTAATCGTTTTGATCGCTGAACAATCGTTTTCTTCTTCTATGTGTTGCCGCTTTTGTTGTCATTGAGATTTCTCTTTTCTCTCGTTCATTGAATCTTTTCTTCTTACTAAATTTGTCAAAATATCCACACATTTCTAGGATATCGTCTCATTTCATGAATGGCGTATGGCGTTAAATGATGCTTTGAATAAATCAACATTAACACTTCATTCATCGAAAAAAATCGGACGATTGTTAGTTCCCAATGGCAGCGGATCCAGTTCTCATTCACCACAACCAACTACGACATCAATTCATGCTCAACAACAGTAATCAAAATCTTCTGAACAAACTTCTTTCATATATCTCTTCTTGTCACTTTCTCTCTTATCTTCTAGTCATCCTTGCCTTTATGATTTCATTCTCTCTGTCTCTCTCTCTCTCTTTATCTCACTTTCTCGAAAAACCAAACAAATTAATTATATCGGTGGTTTGATCGGACAACAAAGCTATATTCATTTTTTCGCGAATTTCTTTGACCCTCGGTTTTTTTAAATGTATATATTGATATATATTCGAAAAGAGAAAAACAGTGAAACGCCATTTTTGTCTATGTTTATCGTACACATACACAAAACCTTTCTTTGTCGTATTTCTTGTTGATGTTGTTTGTTATTATTATTTTTTTCCTCTTCATTTTTTCTTTTCTATTTGGCCAGAAAATAATACTAATGAACAAATAAATTCGAACGGACTTTATGATTTCATTTTTATTTAGCGGTGATTTTCTTTCTCTTCTAGATGAATTCTTTTTTTCTATCTGAATCACATGATTCATTCCGTTTTTTAGTTGCAAACTTTGAAAATCTTTCGTTCGATAGGATCCTGTTGGTAACAAAGTAAGAATCAACTTTTATGATGTAGGAACAACTGTTGGTTTGTCACATGTGTACGACGAGAGAAAAGTTGTAATTAAATATTTAAAGACAGCATTTTGTGTGATCGATAGAATAACCAATAAAAATGAAAGAGAATGATATTTAAGAGACTATTGACGTAATCTTACAAGGACAATAGACGAGACTATGTAGATTTTCGATTTCATGCTGTTTTCTGTTTGTTTTGATTTCTATTGAATCAAATAATGGTTTACTTTTTTCGTGTACTTTGCAGATTCCAGTTTCTTTTTTATTTGTTGTTTCCTTAAGTTGTTAGCCTTGTTTTTCCGTCCATCATGGCTAATTAATTGTGATTCATCGTTATACAATGCTTGTGAATAGTTTTTTCGGTGAGTGTAGACAAGGAAATAAGGAAGATATAAAACTCATATAATTCTTTTAGTTTGTTTCTTTACTATACCATGGTTTGTACTTGGTCAGTTACCATATCAACACTCCGGTCAATATGGTCCGCCCGTTAATAATGATATGTATCAACAACAGATACAGCAATCTCAACTTGCAATGCAACAACAACAACAACAGCAGCAGCCGTCGAATCAACAGCAGCAACAGCAGTCGAATCAACAACAGCAACATCAACAACAACAACAACCACAGTTATCGATGCATCAGCAGCAGCCACAGCTACCAATACAACAACCCTATCAAATGTCCCAGCAAGAACAACAGCAACAACTCTATCAGATGTCTCAACAAGATCATCAACAACAACTTCCAATGCATCAACAACAGCCATACTACCAAGGAACTATGCAAGGCTCTTCGAATCAATTCCTTCAAGGTATGCAACTGCCTCCACTTGCTAATCAATTTCAACAGCCGACCCAAGATCATCCAGCAGCCCAAGGACTTTCGCCTCCTATGGGACCAAGTGAACGTTATTTAGTTGGAAATTTATCCGAATCATTCTCATTTCAAGTTGCACCACCTTCAGTTAAAGTTGCTCATTTAAGTTTAAATGGTTATTCGCTATTCATCATCGGCGTGGGCTTTTCAAATCGATCGAAATTCAACTACGACGAAGAAACTAATCGCTTGACTGTTCTCACACTTGATCACACAACTGTAGGTTATTATACCGCGGTTGACAGGAACTGGCAAACATTTGTAAATATTCTTAGTGCTATAAATGGTAATTCTGTTTTTAAAAGCTATTGACTGGCAATATTCTTGTCTTTCATCTTAGTTTCATCTCTGGTGATCCGAAATTCACATGTTAGTGAAGATAATAATGGCTCAGCACTTATCTCTTGTTCAGTATCAATTATTCGTTCAAGGTTTAAATTAACTGAACCTCCAGCATCGTCAAATAATCTTGTCAATGCGCTTCCGTCATCTTTACCATTACAACCAAAACCATCGTCAAATCTAGCAGGAACAGAAAATTTACCACGACTAGATTTATTTCTATCGACACGTACACCGCTAACATCATCATTTCCCGATACAAAAATATACAATGATTCATTGAACGAGCAAGATCTTACGCGAACGATCATTCTTCGACGTCCATTAACACGTGCTGATCACAATGGAACAGTTCAATGTCAAGTAGAATCAAACAACAATGTTGATGTTTACCTTATTAAAACAGTTCCAATCGATATCGATTGTACGTTTCTTCTTAATAGCAATTTTTCTTTTATTCACTTCAATTTTCTTTTTCCTTCATTACAGATGGACCAAATTTAGAAGCCGGTGCTTTACCAATTGTCACATTAGATAGTGAAGCATTAAAAATGATTGCTATAGAATGTCAGATAGAAGCCAATCCAGCTCCGTCCTATGTTTGGTACGAAATGCCAACGAATGTGTCGACAGGCATGATGCCATACTATGGTAATCAAATGCCTTATGGCCAAAATCAGTATCCACTGCAACCACAAGGACATATTCCACCAGCAGGTTCCAATGTATTTGGCACAACAAGACAAATACAACGAATTTTTCAAAATCCAGGTCCGCATGCAATGCAATGTCAAGCACAATCTGGAGGAAAGACTATTAAACAACAGTTCAATATTATGGTTCATCGTAAGTTGTCTGACTTGGTTTAATTGATGTCAATCGATAGAATCGTGAAAAGAGTCATCTATTTCTCTTTAATCTAACGTGTTTCAACACATTGTATCGATTAACTTTGTGTTTAGATCAGTAATGTACTTTTATGAGTAAGAATATTCATCCGAAGGTTTTCCTAAAGAACCATATGCTATTCGTTATGCGCGATCGTATCATTTTTATGGTCTTACTTTGACAAATGATATTTCATTTACTATTATGATGTCTTTTTTTGAAAAAAAAACAACATTTCGTTTTCCATTTAGCTTCATCCAATGAAATGAAGGCAGGTTCAAATGGAGATGGAACTCAAGGAAGTCAGTATATTTTCTTGTTATGGTTACTAATTAGATAAAATGTGATTTACTTTTTAGAATCTTACAAAGTACCAATGATTATTGGATTGAGTATTGGCGGTATTTTACTCCTTCTTCTTATTGCAATCGTGATTGCTGCTGTTATCTTCTTGAAACGTCGCAAAGCAGGCGATATTGAACAACGTGGGTCGAGTGGTATGTCTCTTTGATTGTCTTTTTTCCTACTAAATTTTCTTTTATTTTAGCTGAAAAAATATCCGATAAGTAAGTTCATTCTTGTTTTCTATAAAAGCAGCTCCTATAAATGATTATATATCATTTTTTTCTTTCAGTAAACTTGGAGGAAATGCTTGGAATCAACGTGCTCTTCCACCAAATGATCAAGCAAAAAAATACAAACATGACGTGTTAAAAGGCGATTCGTCTTCCACATCACATCTCGTCGAATCTGCTGAAAACGATAGTAATCATCCTCCACCAATACCAAGTCGTCCATCACCAATGTTAAGTACACATTCATCCTATCGTCAGCAAACCGTGCCAATCACTCTCTCCTATCAACAAGCATCAACTCTTAATGGTAATCGTCCACCACCACCATTACGTTCTTATTCGCCCGAACAAGACGACGGAGAGGAAATTGAAATTAGTGTTCATGCTATGCCTCTAGCAACAAACCGTTCTCGAACAACAACACCATTTGGTTCACGCAAATCGCTCACCGAATCAATACAATCATTACGATCAAATCAACAGTCTGCTCTCTCATTACCTGTTAAAAAACGTCCTCAAGACCCTCCACCTTTACCTGCGCCAATGGTGCCAAAACGTGATCAACGAACACCTTCGCCAAAATCCTTCGAAGGAAAGAAGGATTATCAATATCATCATTATCATAATCCAACACAATTACGAACGCAACAAAAACGAACACCACCGACAACAACAATTCCACCTAAAGATGGTTCATCTGACGAGGAAATGGAACAATTAAATTCTGCTACAGAAGATGCAGCTGTAAGTATTGGACATAGAACGAGTATCTCTTCGGTTATTTTTTCTATAAAGAAAAACCTCCCGGTTTCTTTCAACAACATTGAAAGATCGATTGATTCAAGAGAACTCTTTTCATACATATTGCATGTAACATCTATTTTTCTTTCAGCTTCTTCAGAAGAAATTTAAATTTCGTGTGGTAAGTTATACTTAATATCGATTGTCATGACCGGTGTCAAATGTTTTCGTTTTACTATTTTTGTTTGCCTGGCATCTCGTACATTTTGCTCTTGCTCGTATTTGACAAACAAAATATGTTCATTCCGCTTAAACTGTTTTTTTGCTACTCTAATGTGTTATTTTTTATTGCAATAATAGACTTCGATCGTTTGACTTTTGCTTTCTCTCTTCAATAGGCCGCGCCTCCGCCATCATCGAAACACAATCAAGCTGAACCACAACACGGACGACGTATGATTACACCGCCACCTCCTCAAAAAATTGTTGTTCATCAACTAAGTGGAATGCATCAGGATGAAGCACCACCGGCATATCATCAAATATCTAAACCATCAGCACCGGCGACTGCCTTTGCATATCAAGAGCCAACGGAAGTTTAACTATGTTCAAGCAGTATTCGTTTTCATTTCTCTCTCGCGAGTTTATCTTTATTTCTCTCAAATAATTATTGCACATTATCCATTTGACTTTTCCCATATTCTTTTATTCATTTGTTGTGCAATGGTTTTTCTTTGCGTTGAATGAATCTCTATTATTTTAGCGCTTACCATTCAATATATATATATAAGTGTGTGTGTGTGTGTGTGTATTCTTTACAATTGTTTATATATAGAACAAGCTAAAATACAGCATCAGATAAAATGACCAATTCTTAAGCATGTTTGTTTTGTCTTGTATGTACATTCCACTCTGTCGACTCAGTTCTCAGCACTGGTTTTTATTACTTTTGCTATTGATTCTTATATTACGTAATGATTTCTTTTTGTTTTTTTGAAAGTGAATTTCAATAAATTACGACACATATTTACTTCCGAGAAAATCGTGTGTTTAACCTCTCCGACTGCAATTGACCTATCGATTGTATCGATGAAATTAAATGCATAGTGATATCATCGGATGGATGATGAGAGTTGTTATTACTATTAGTCATTATCTTGTCGTCTAAGTAAATATATTGTTGATATTGAAAGAAGAAGAAGAAGAAGAAGACATTTTGTAGAATTATCATTTGACCGACCATGAGAATGTCTTATCTGTCTAAAACGAATAATTATTTTCACTGCTGTGAAGATAAAACAATATGATAAAATTCATTTACACGTAAAACAACGAAATAAAAAAGGTCCTTTTTGTGAATATTTATGTATAGAGTAACGAGCACCTACACATTGTTTATTGTTGTTCTACTGAGCATCGCTACAGTCAGTTGGGCTAGTTCATGTGATTATACTCGTATGTGTTCCGTATAAATAGCTTTTGATAGAATTCTGTCCTCTATTTCACATTTAGAAAGAACATGCTACGGCAACTTTGGAACTTGGTGTTGTTCAGGTAGAAAGAATCTTCAAAAAAAAACTCGAATATTCACTTAAATATCTTTCTGTAGCTGATGCAACATGTGGAGCTAGCGATGGTGTATGTTACGAATCATCAAATCTCCCACCAGCTGTGATTGCTATTATTATTATTGTTTCAATCTTCTGTTTTGTCGTATGCTTAAGTTGCTGTATACAATCTCGTCAACGGGAACAACGTTTACGTGCTGCTGCAGTTAATTCACAAACGCGATTATATCCAGCTTCGTATCAAAATAATACTATACGTGGCCCAATACGAGTAGTTCAAGTACGACATGCGTCTCACGTCAGAGCTGTTCCATCAGTAGCCACATTGCCAAGCCTATATGAAGCACCACCACCGTCATACGAAATAGCTGTTGCAACATCTCCATCGGTACATCAACTACCAGCATCTCCACCTATGACGGCAACAGTTGAACAATCTGATGTTTCTAATGTGTAACAGAAAATTGTTATTTTTATACAGATATTTAAGATACATATATAAAGAAATATATTTCTAGCTATTGTCATCATGACTGGAATGTGAGGAGAGCAATCTCGAGTATGTGAGTGTTTGAGTGCATATTTGACAACACAAAAAAAAACGATGACTTGTTCGTTGAGAAATGTTAAATTTGATGTTGACAGTGTTTGTTTCCTTGATAATGATTCACAAACGAGAATCGAACTTTTCTGCTTCATCGTATTGGTTATAAACGAACATGACAATCGAATACATTTGTTCCTTACCTTGATCATATTGCACTCGAACGATTTCATTGTATTCTATTTAAGGGTTCATTTCAATTTTGTCAACTTCAAGGTAGAAAATATTATTTATTTTACTCGATAAGTTCAAACGTTATCATATAACTTTTCTTTTCGAGTAACAACATTTCACGGTACATACAGTCCATTTCTATCAATAGATATAAATGTAACCAATATGAATGGGTTCGGTTCTCTTTTCTTTTCGTTCTTTATACCATTGCGAACCTTGAATACTCTTTTCTTTTTCTTTTCGTTTCGACGATATACATAAATACTTGTTGTTTTTTTTTACTTCACCGTCACATATACTTTGTACCCTCTGTGATCACGATGGATGATGAACATTTCTATGAGATGAAATCTGGTCATGGTCTTTCACATGATCCATTTAAAGCTATCGTAGCACCACGTCCTATTGGCTGGATATCAACACGATCACCTGAGGGTCGTGCAAATCTTGCTCCATACTCATTCTTTAATGCATTAGGAGAAAGTCCACATATTGTCGGCTTCTCATCGTATGGTTACAAAGATACGGTGACAAATGTGGAGAAAACCAAAGAATTCGTGTTTAATTTAGCAACACGGGAGTTAGCAGAAAAAGTGAATATCACATCGTATGCAGCACCCTACGGAATCAACGAAATGCAACTTGCAGGGCTGGAAGCAGTACCTTCTCGCCTTGTTAATGTACCACGCGTACGAGATTCGTAAGTATCTCTTTTCGAATAGACAATTATATATCTTCACGGTTCTATTTGTATTTTTCAGACCAGCTGCATTCGAGTGTCGTCTTCTGTCTGTGACTCATCTACATGATATAGATGGAAATCCTACAAAAAGTTACTTAGTCTTAGGTCAAATCGTTGCTGTGCATATCAAACGAAAGTTTATTACACCAGAAGGACTTTTTGACACAGCTGCTGCGTGTCCTATTGCTCGATGTGGTTATCTAGGTGATTATACAGATGTCAATCATTTATTTTACATGCGTCGTCCAGCCGATGATAATGCTGAATTAGTGGAAGCTGTCAAGCAGCTCAATGAAAAAGATCAACAATAATCGAAGTTTATCTTTCATGTTATTTATTTAAACAACCTTCTAATCTAAAATAAATGGATCAAATCAACTCCTATGTTTCGTAATGTTAAACATTGATTGATTAAGGGAATGTGCAATGTATCTTGAGAGTACAAACCAGTGTTTGTTTTAAAAACAAACACGATGTAACGCTTCCTTTAATTTCGCTTAAAGAATCATAATCAGTGAATCTCAAATATGTTGAATTGGCAAAGTCAAGTCTGAAGTATCACTGTTTAGTGATGATTTTATGGACAAATTTGTTTTTAAAACAACAATCTTACTTTGAAGAGCTCATAACATTGTATTTGCTTTTTATATAGACTTATGAAACCAAACCATTTGCTCTTCAAGTATGTATATATGCATAGAAAAAGAAAAACAGTATGTATATTAAAGGCAAAGTAGCAGAATACTATTCTATCTGTAAGATACAATATAATTTCGTAAGAAATGTTAATCATTGGATTTCGGTCGACTGCGACGAGAATGTCCTTGATAATGTTGGTTATTCGATGGATCTTTGAGAATTGTTTGTAACAATTTCGTTTTTCTCAATGTTTCTAATGGCGTTTCAATTTTGTCTGATTGTGTTTTTCTTACCGAAAGTTTCAATAGTCGTTGTAAACGTTCCAATTCATCAAGAATCAATTCCATGCGAAGATTGAGAATCTCTAATTCTCGTGAATTGTTTCGAGATGTGCTTATAGTTGTATGTTCACGTGCGAGCGTGGCGAATTCTTGACGAAGACGTTTTATACGTGAATGACATTGTTTTTCGGACAATGCTGATCTATGTGGACGTTCAGATGGTGATGTTGTGACTGAACGACGGACAGCGCGAATCGGTGACGCTGATGAAGGACGTGTGCGGGATGATTTATTATAATGATCAAGATAAAGAATCGTATGTGGAGATAAATCACTTCTCCCATTCGTATGATGAAGATCTGAATATTCTTTCGATGAGAGACATAATTGATGATTATGATTCTTTAGTAAAGCAATAACCTAGAATGAAAATTGATGGATTTAACGAGAAAATGTTCGTTTTGTTTTTCTTTACATTTTGTACATTGGATTTGACATTGTGACTTGGTGATGTTGATGCACCAAGAATGAATGGTACTGAATTCATGTCCAAATGGAAATGTCGCGCGTCAGTATTTGTTGGTTCACAACTATGATGTTCCTGAGACGATCGTTTCTTTCGTCGAGTTCCTAATCGAGATTTTCGAGAACGTTCTTCGTTTGTGGTAAATGCATTTCTACATGGTAAATCTTGAGGTGAATGAAGCTCTTGTTTCAGTTTGTTTGCTCGTTTGTCTGAAATATTCTCGGGAAGTTTATGGTGCGTTCGAGATCGATGAATATCGTTCGTAATTTGACGAAGATTGGATTCGGCTCTCTAAAAAACAAACAAATAAGTAATTCGATGTTTTCAATAATTCAAACCTCTCGTAAATGTTTTACATTGTCTGACGAGTGTCGAAAAAGTTTCTGTTATTCTACAAACCTCTCGTTCATTTTCAAGCGTCTTGATTTTCAATGTCAAAGATTGTAATGCTGTCAACAATTGATCACGATTAGACTCAGGCAATGTGACTGTTCTTGATAAAGTAGTTGAAGATCGCAATGGTTGATAAATGGAATTAGTAAATGGTTTTTCCGGTGGATATTCATAAAATGATAGTTGAGAATTATGAGCATTAAGATTTGTCGCTGTTGTATTCGCAGATTCCCACATCGTGTCTTCTTTCTTCTTCTTGGATATATTAATGAAATAGGAAAAAAAAACGACAGACGAGTTTAGCCTTTTTTTTACCACATATACGATTCTTAACATAGAATGGAGACACAACACCGCAACCACCTTTCTTTCCTTTAACGCTCTCTTTTTTTCCCCGTGCGACACATGAGAGAAGTCAGTTGCCGAGACGACAATCAGCCATCGTTCTTTGTTCTTTTTCTGTTAACCATCACATCATTACAATTAGTTGTATAGTGATAGAAAAGGACGACAGGCAGCGTTGTTGAACAACTGCTGTATTTACAGTCGATGTGCTATTGTGTTCTTTCTTTTCTCTTCGTTTTTCAAGTAGTCACTGATAAATAAAATACTAGAGACCATGGACATGTCAAGATACTCCTTTAAAACTCGCCTTTTCGATTGAAGGTGAAATAATTTCAAATATTATGCATATTTCTTCTTCGAAATGAGGAGATGATAACATATGACTGAATAAATTAACTTGATCTGACTAGAATTACAATCATCAGGATGGAAATTTTGAATGGCAAACATTAGCGACATCTGGATCATTCATGAAATATGAGATAAATAATTAAAAGTAGTGAAAAATGTATGAAGACTGAACGTGAAATGTGTCGAAATTGGCAAGAAGAACTTGCAAAAAAATCTTCGTTGTCAATGACCTCTTCATGTTGATTGATTAGAATGGTGTTATTTTTCGCATTTCATCAATCATTCATCTAATCAAAATGTCGTCTCAATTAAAGCAAATCTGTAATACAATTTATCGCGAACAAGTTCAAAGTATTCGTGATTTAACATCAGGACATTTGAATGAAAATCATCTTTATCATGCACGTGAAACAATCGATGGAAAGCGAAAACCAACATGGTCATCTTCACAAAAACCTCATCCGACTTTACGACCGTCTCATCGTTTGAAAACGTATTCGAATACTGTCGAACAGATGAAAGATTGTCTAGTAGATTTCACATATGTCTCACTTCCAGAACTTCCAAAAAAACAAACATCGAGAGTAAGAAAAAAATGAATCTACGTATCCAAACTGAACATTCTCTTAATATTAGGCAGATGAACAACCATCATTATCGTCGTCATCATCATTAACCATTGAACAACTTCCACCGATCAATAATCAACGTATACATGTACCAACGTTTTCTATTGATCTATCTGAAGAACAACGAGTGCGAAAAATGAAAACATTCAATGATAAAGTGATACAAAGTAAAGATGTGAATCTGCACGGTCTGGGATACAGTGAAGATTTCGTTGTACAGGTTGAACAAACGCTCCTAAGAGTAACTATCTTTTTTTTATTTGCCAAACATTCTCCGACATAAAGCATTTCGTTATGTACAGAAACTGTCAGCCGTCGATGGTCAGAATAAACAACAAACATTGAGTTTGAGTCGTCTTCAAGCGTATGGTGATGCGTTAGGTCAACTTACTCAAGGTTCAGTCGCCTTTGGACCTGTTTTAGAACGTATCAAAGTATGTTTGATTCGATTTTCATCAATCGGCTTTCTAGTATCAAATTGATTTAGGACGAATACGAATTATATCTTGATCATTTACTGATTAATCAACCTGAACATGGTTCACATATTGCTGAACAATTGAAACGGTTACGACAAGCTCAACCACGGTTCTCAGCAACGAGTTCAGAGCTATTTGATATCAATAAAATCGAAGATCGAACTAGACAAGCCATTGAACGCAATCGGCAATTAAAAGAAGAACTTAAGCGAGCTAAACAAGAACGAATTCAATCAGAAATTGAAGCATCGAGTATATGACATATTAAATAAATTGTATGAAGCAATAAAACTTTTCTCTTCTAGATCGAATGAAAAATGTATCAGTAGGATTTCGAGTTAAAAGTCAAGCTGAACTGGTTGATGATTTACGACAAAAAATATTCGATTTACTCGATGAGATCACTAAGAAAAGACAAGAATTAAACGAAAGTTATGTTCACATCTCTGTGTGCTCATTACTACAACAAGCGATTCGAGATACACAAGTAAACATTTGTCTTTTAGTATTCATCAACAGATTAGCAATCTTTCGATTTAGATGGTAGTGTTGAATACAAGTAAAGACAATGAAAGATTGCTGGTTGAACTTGATAAACTGGAGCAAAAGATACGAGAAGAAGTTCTTACAAATGACCAAAGTGAATTTACCGAAGAGCATGTCGAGTAAGTTTCTATAAAATATTCGATGTCAACATGCAATGAAATTTTCCCATATTTTGTTTTCCTAGACAAATTATCGAATTGGTGAAGAAATTGGATGTGTTACATATGAAGAAAGGAATCTCCGGTGATGATGATGCTGATAATTCGAACTTTTTACATACTTATGACGACTATTTTTCATAATAAATATAAACGTATAAGTTGTACAGACTCATGTACTTCACCTTCAAGATTTCTTTGCTATACAGAATAACGAGAAAGTGCAAAACGCACTTTGTTTATTTTTTGTTCATCAATCATCTCGATTAAACATTATCTTTCAATTTTTCTTACTGACAGACAAGACAAATTTTACAGAGCTACTCATATCCATAGTCGACATATTTCGTTAAAGTAGAGAAAATTTCATCGATTAGAAGCACATGTTTTCTTTCCTCTTTCGTCTTGTACGCGTACATTCGCTTTTAGTAGTCGCATTCAGAGATAGAACGAGTCACCAACAAGCTTATCTATATGCATTGTCCGGCATGGATTATCTGCGTCGTTCTGTTTCTTTTTCTTTCTTCTGAATAAATGTGAAGATACGAATTCTTCTTCCAGATAAAACAAGAGAAGAAATCACGATTAGAAATCTCTTGTCCAGTTTGTATTTAAATGAACACTATGAATCAATCGAATGATTTGGCTTTAGCACATTCGTTTTCCCGACGACAGATGGTAATCATTCGAAAAAAGAAAACTAATATTCGTTCAATTTCTTTTTCTCTAAAGACAATGATGAATTCTCATTTGGATTCATCAACTATATGTGAATCTTCCAAGCAAACGCCTACTAATAGAATCAATCCACGTTGTGAACATTGTGGAAAGTATTATTGTCAAATTGATTTCATTTTTTCATGGATATCACGTTATGGTCATTCGAAAGATCAACAATATGCCATTGATCAGCGTATACAAGAGATTATTTCAAAGTAAAGTCTTTCGTTTGCTTTACTGAGAAGATTTAAGAAATCGTTTTTAGACGTTTACCATCGACAGATGCTCGAAATATGTGTGAACAACGCTTACTCGACTGGTACAATTCCAAGCAGAGAAAATCAGACGAACGAACAGTGACGTTCTCTCCATCGATAGAATCAAGCAATGTGAATAGATATTCAAATTTTTTATGAAAATATCATTTCTTCTCACTCTCTGTTTCCTAGTCTCCGTCTGTATTGTTCCGAGCAGATTCACCAGTCAGAAAACCTCACTATGACGTCACTGAATACGATCAATATCTTCTTTCACAAGCCGGTGCTTTTCTACCTGATGAACCACTTCTTTCAGAGGCTGTTTGCCAACGTCTAACAATATCAACTCCAACACAAACATTTCAAACACAAAATCGTGCTGGCCTATATCAACTGTGCTCTAACGGTCGATATATCATAGCGGATGATTGGTGTCAAACATACAAAGGTCATCGTTTAGCACAGTCGATGCGTTGTTTAACAATTTACAATCAATACGAGGAACAATGTGTATTAATGTTACATGAATTCAAAATTATGTCACAAGTCGATACTGTTCAAAGTATGACTTGGCATGAACAATTACAAGTCTTTCTTTTTATCACGTAAGAGATGAAGAATTAATTTCTATTTGATTGTTTCTTTTCGGTCATAGAAATCAACGTGTCTATCAATGTGAACCAGAAAGTGGTGCAATTAATCCAATCAGTGAATATGAAATACCATCGTCCAGACATAGTTTAGCTCATATTGCTTGTGATCAACGATCATACGTTTTCCTTGCCTATGAATATCCTGCACCAAGTCTCGATCTATGGTTTATATCAACTATGGCAACATGGTCGCTTATGAAACGATGGACACCGAGAGAATTATTTCCACCACCGAGATACAATGATGACGATGAAGAAGCAGAAGAAGATGATGATGATGATATAGATGAAAAGAAAGTATGAAATGATCATTTCTTTTATCGTTCGAAAAGTTTATTTTGAAATAGTGCGAACAAGAATCGGGCATATGTGGTATCGCTTCGATGCGTTATGCAAATGGAATTTTACATTTCCTCGCTCGTCATGAACGTCATTGGTCTCTTCATTTATTTACCGTAGTTATCAATGAAAAACAACAAAAACTCATACCTCAACGTCGTATTGATATCGATCTAACACATCTTCGCTTTGCTGGAGAAAATTTCCAAATGGAAGTTTTACCCGGCGAACAAGGTTGGTTATTTGCTATTCGACGTCCTTATCTTATTCATTTACATTATAACGGTAAAGACGGTAAGTGATTTGCACAATTACATAAACTTTGTCTATTATTCAGAGTTCATTGTAGTTCAAAAATTGTCATTACCTACGGCGAAACGTTGTGCGGATTCGATTTATAACGTTTGTATTATGGATGAACGTGGGAAACGACGTGAAAACGGAAAACACTTAGTCGTACGTGATGTAAACTCGATTCGATTCTACAAACTCTAGAACAAAATTAGACATTTCTTCTTTTCTATCTCTCTGTTTGTCTCTATGTATAAACAAAAACAATCTATTTTGTCTGTTTCAGTTCAGACTTTGTTTCTTTCTTTCTTGTGAATGTATCTTGTGTGTATGTAGAAAAGTGAATGCTGAAAAAGCCTATTGTTGTTTTTTTTTTATTCTAAGTACTTCGGTATATTTTTTTCTTTTGTTAGTAGTTATTTTTGGATGGGATTCCTTTGTTATTATTTGCATTCTATCATATGTGTTCAAAATAGAATTGAAGGAGAACAATATCGATTATTCGATCCAAATCCGGATTTATCGAGTTGTTCAAACAACTACATTAATAAGTTTAACGACAGAAGAGAAGAAAAAAAAAAGAAATGAGAATGACCATCACCCAAGAAAAAAGAAAATTAAAGTATTAAATATAACTCGATTAGGTTGACTTTTGTTTATAAAACTATCAACATACACAACGACCAAAGAGGCATCATCATGTTTGAATCATATTTTCGTTTGGTTTTTGTATATTATTTTGTTGTAATCAAAATCGAATCTTTTCGGCCATTTTCTGACCAAAGTCGCGATCGAGATGAGATAGAAGGACGAGCATTCGATGAACAACATTTCGATCCGTACACCGTCCTAAGCTTTCAGCAATATTATTCAGTAAATTAGCTCGATCTTGACTGTTCAACACTCTCTGCAAACGAATCAAAATTCTATTAAGAAACTATACAAATCGAAAAACAATTACTCGGTAGAAATCACGTGGTTGAGAAAAATCATCTTCACCTAACATCATGTATTGCCCAAAGACAGTAGCATCTAAGACACCAGGCTGCGTAACTGTTTGTCACAATGCAAAATTTGTGAACAGAACGATGAATTACTATGCTTACTTGTTTGCATGAAATGTTGATGCAGAGGATTTCCACGGAAGTTATGATTTGTTTGTGGGCTGTTGACAGGAACAGATAGAGTATTTGTACCAATTCGACGTTGTTGGGGATCGCTGTAGGCAGTTAGACGAAACTGAAATCATTCTTTTTTTTTGAAGTCTGGTGTGTTAGGTAGAAACGATACACACCTGTAAGACTTTGTCTGGTGATGGCTCAATACCGGGTGGCATATGAGTTGGACTAAAAGCTGCATGTTCGATTTGAGTAACATAATTAATTGGATTTTCATGTAATGTTAATCTGCCAACTTTACGAAGTGGAAAATCTTTTTGAGGGAACACTTTTGTCATATCAAATGGATCGAATTGAACACTTTTAGCTTGATCATCAGTCATTACCTTTGTTTTTAATCAAGAATAGAGAGGAATACAAATCTCATGTCTTACTTGAATGTAAAGTGTCCAACTTGGATAGTTCTTTGTTGCAATAGCATTGTATAAATCAGCTGCAGCATAATGAAGTTGTCCAAATGCTGCTGCTTTCGGTTTTGTTGGATCTAAGTTTTTGATGGTTTGATCGGACTATAATAGGAGACGAATATTTCTAGAAATTAGATCGATGGTTATCGTCAAGCAATATTCACTAGAAGATGGAATTTCACCCAAACATATTGACTTTTGTCGTTAAGCATTTTGAATGTATGTGAACCGTAGCCGTGCATGAATCGATAACCATCGGGTATACCACGATCTGAATGAGTTATGAGAATCTGAGCAAACAAACAAATGTTAGTGATGTTTACGAAATCAACTGATAAATTATACATGATGTAAACTTTGAGGATTGTTTCCGACAAAATTCCAAAACGTATTCGGATCTTTCATATGTGTTTGTGGATTTCGTCTCTGCGCTTGAGCCATTGCCGAAAACTTAAACATATTATACATAACACAACAGGTGAGAATTCTATGAACTTTATACCAGCGCTGGATTTCGAATTAAGAACACTGGTGAAGTGCTACAAAGAAGATCCCAAATACCTAGTGCAGAAGAATATTAGAATTGGATCTATGAAACATGAATACATGCCATCTTCGGTATACATTTTAACAGCGAAGCCACGAGCTTCGCGAATTGTATCGGGAAAAGCATTTCCTTCGCCTGAAAGTGTAAAATATTTCCTATTAATTCATCGGTTTTCTATCAACTTACAGCCAATCGAGAAACGAACTAGAACGCGAGTTTTAGTGCCTTTCTTAAACACTTTGGCTTTACAAATATCCGAAATATCGTGATTTGCTTCAAATGTACCAAAAGCACCACCACTAGACAAAGATGTCAATCGAAAAAGATTTTCCTTTCAATAGTAAATGCAGTCTAATCACCCTTTGCCATGTACGATCCGTTGTGGAACACGATCACGATTCAATCGTTCGGCTTCGTGAGCAAATGGAAAGTTGGGAAGAGTCTGTGACTCTCGAACTCCAACACTCTGTTCCCTTTTTCGTTCAACGCTCGAATGTCTCATAATCTTTATTGGTATATCAAAACTCTGTAGAAAAACAAAAAAAAGTAACAAACTCGAATCATGTTACTATATCATACTCACATGTGGTCTCTGATTAGGTGGCTCACTGGAAGTCGAACGAGGTTGTTTAGGTGGAGCCAGACTCATACTTAGAACCGTCAGACGAAAATACGATGTAGCACTAAAATTCAAAGCGAATACAAGCGCGTTTGACACTCGAATGATTGATATTAATTGATCTCAATGTACGTAGTAATCATAATTTGACAGTAACGTCGACCTCACTCTATTCCTCACCTACTGATTATCAAACGGTCCAAATATACTCGATAATAATCTATATACCTTATTGCGCTACTCAAATTTGTGAACACCACACCGAGAAAACAAAATGAAAGTAATTTTAGAAGTGACTTCAGTTGAGATATTGAGGTCGTTTAGATAACTACTCTAGGTTGAAGGAAAATGCATTTGATTAGACGCAGTCAACTATGACAAAAACATCATTTAATGTTTACCCACGCATACATTAAATATGCTCTTCTTCTGTCTTTTCCTGTACGACACGTTACAGATTGTGTAATCAAACGCAAATTGAAATAAATTTTTTTTTTCAAATTTTCTAGAAAAATTATCAGTTGTGATAAACTGGTCAATCAAAATGTTGTTTTTCTTTCACGATGATGATTTTAACGAAAGTTTACCTTCCTTTAAACACTATTTCATCAAAGACTGTCACTTTCGTCATTGCAAACGACTGATTAACTGTCAACCGAGTTGTGTTTTCATTTGAGATTTATTTACAAATAGTCTCGCAGCTGATTGATATTTATCGCGTACTGACGATGATCTCCAACTTATCGTTTGTGACATGCTGATATTCAGTCGAAAATATGTTTTGTAATAATCATAGAGAATGTTTAGATGGGCAAGATCATTTATTAAATCATGCAAATGATTCTTTAGTAATTCCGAAAAAGTATATAAATATTCAAACAGAATGAAGAGAAGTATTTTGATAGATGAAAGTTGTCATTGCCTTAATATAAATCTGGGAACCAAAGTATTTCTTCGTTTATCTTTGCAGAATAGTTTTATGCATAGATTTCTCTACAAATTCCAGTTTGATTAGAAGAAATTTCGTCATCTATATCTCTTTCTATCATCGAATGACACTCTTTTCCTTCATCGCATTATCAAAACCGGTACACGATACGTGGAATATGGTAGACTATCTATATATACTTTCGTTAATCATTATTCTCTTTGGTTGTAATAATGCAAACAAACTTGATTGTATGTATTCTGACATGTACGTAGCTCATTAGATAATTCGAACATGTTTAATCGAGGTAAATAGTTAATTGAATTGAAAAATGATCAATGATAGTCGATTGATTGTTCAGCGGTCGAGATTTTCTTTGTGGGACGATTCGCATTGCTTTTTTTGGACTGTGCAAACGGTATTGATTAATATTTTTGAGTAGGAAATTTGTTTTCTCGGTTCGTGTAACAATGAGATCTTTTGTAAAGAAGAGGAGAAAGGAAGAGAAGAAAAAAAGAATACTGCAAAACAAGAAGATATATCATAGTGCTCATTCGTGTTATTTTTTTCATCCTCACATTGTTGTCCGCCTGTCATCGGTAGTTGTGAAAATGATGATCTCTGCAGTTTGACAACGATCAGATATCGATTTAGTAAGTTGAAAGAAATATCTCTTTTATATTACTTAAAGAGAAATCTTCGCATCTGTTGACAAGTGGACGTGAGATGTTCTGCTTGAGAGAATCTTCAAGAAGACAGTGCGAATAGCTTCGACTTTGATGAGTATATCGCATGTTTCACTTTCTATAAATCTTCAGAAAATGGTATGACTAAGATAAAGTACGAAATGAAGTGTTCTTTTTCTTTCAGATGTAATTCTCTTCAAAAATGTACGTGCTGCGAATAATCTTATTCCTTAATCTGACCTATCTTCTTTCGTTTTTCGTGCTTTTCAATCCAATTCAATGTAAACCAAGTAGTGGTGGACACTTATCATCACAACGCGCACGTCCTAGCTATTCATCTGGTGGAAATCAACAACCAAATTCTCTATTGTGGAGTAATTCTTGGTTTACACCAGACTCTGGTGCCTGGTATGATAATGGTATGTAAACAGACGATCGTTATCGAAAATTCTTCTCTATATGAATATGAAAAGATGATATCACTTTTGATATTACTCATGAGAACGATTAACTAGGCATCTAGAGCAATAATTTCAACAATTTTCTTGTTCTCTAAACAAAAAACAGATTAGAAAAGTCTGTCCTGCTCTTTTTCTCTCTCGTCAGAACTTCATCATCTCTCTAATCATCGTCATCGTCGTCGTCGTCGTCGTCTTCCTCTTCTTGTTCTTATCCTTCCTTCTTTTGTTCTATCTCTTTAAGAGAAAAGATATCCAGATCTTATTACATAAATAGAGTCAGTGATACATCAATAAATGACAAACTAATAAAAAACCTATTTTTTGATTATCGCCATCATCATGTTCGTATTCGCGTTGATCCTATTTTTCCTACTAACAAGTATTGCGCAAATCTATTGTCAACTGATGTTTTCCAGTTTGACAATGCAAAATAAAGATAGCTCTTCGTCAGCATCATCTGCATCCAATCAACAAAATTCTCACTCGATGTTGAACTATTATCATCATCCGTATTATCATTTAGCATTCAATGAATCTGATCTAATACCGGATGAGCAACGTCTACTAGCACAATTGTTAAGAAACTATGATCCATCTGCACGACCTGTATATAATGCATCGGACACTGTTAGTGTGGCGTTTGGTATTGCACTAACTCAACTTAGTGATATGGTATGTGAACAGAAGTTTGATGATTGATGAAAGTTTTCGAAGATTATGTAAATATGTTTAGAATGAAAAAGAGGAAGCAGCGATGTGCAGTGAGATATAGATGAAAGGATATTTTTCTGTTTCTTTTTTCTTTTTGTTTGATTGACATAGTGAAGGTCAATCTTTGACATCGATAATTTAATAAGACTTTTGTTCGCTTCGAGCAATATTCATATCGAAATGAATTGAAGAAAGAAATCGTTCTTAATTAGTTTCTCGAGAATCTCGGTTGTGCTTTAAGAAACAATTACACGATACTCTTCATGTTAGACATGTCAAATTGGTTATCATGATATACAAGCATGAGACTTTCACAATCTCTTCTTCTTCTCACCTTATGAAAAACAGACTTTGTCATCAAATGTTTATGCACATTATTAAATATCCTTTGCATGTCTGTTTAATTTAATCATATGTCGAGAAGATTATTCTATTGCGATGCACTTTGGACTTGTTGATTTGTTTTTCTTTTTCAATAGGATGAAAGAAATCAAATTCTGACGACAAACATTTGGCTTGAACAGGTTCGTTGAATGTCAAGAAGGAAAATTATTCTCTTTCTTTTCCTTTGTTGGTAAATAAAAGGAATGGATGGATCAACGTTTGGTATGGAATGCCTCGGATTTTAATGGTTTAACAACGCTTCGCTTACCATGCTCAAAGATCTGGTTGCCAGATATTGTTTTATACAATTCAGCAGACGATTATACCCAAGGTTATTATCAAAGTAAAGCCATGGTTGACAATACTGGACATGTATTTTGGCCACCGCCTGCAAAGTTTCGTTCCTCGTGCAAAATTGATGTGACTTTCTTCCCATTTGATGGTAAATGAATCGAAAATTTTCATTTAAACTTTTGTTTTCTTTATGTAACTCAGATCAATTATGTAAATTAAAATTTGGTTCATGGACATACGATGCAGCTCAAGTCAATCTGACCAAACGACGTGATAATGTTGACATGACAAATTACATCCGTTCAGGTGAATGGGATATCATACGAATTCTTGTACAACGAAATGATGTTACTTATGCATGCTGTCCGGGAATATTCTATCCTGATGTGACTATTTATGGTAAGGAAATATTGCTCTTCTATCTTCTCGAACATTTCTATTCTCTATAGTGCATATACGTCGTCGAGTTTTGTACTATCTCTTCAATATCATCTTTCCTTGTATATGGCTTTCAATTCTTTCAGTTCTCGGATTTTGGCTGCCACCTGATTCAGGAGAAAAGATCACACTTGGTATAACTGTTCTTCTCGCTTTCTCCGTTTTCATGTTACTAATCGCCGAATCGATGCCTGCCACAAGCGAAATGGTTCCACTCATTGAAATCTATTTGACTGCGGTTATGGCATTTACATCGTTATCGATCGTATTAACAGTTTATGTCTTGCAATTACATCATTCTGGTCCTGTTGTTATACCAATTCCACATACGTTCAAAAACACTTTAGTACGATATGTAGCACCAGTTATCGGCATGCGCAAGACCATTGAAATTTATGCACGTGAACATAATTTATTGGAAACCGATGATGTTTATCGGTGTTTTTCTCAGCGACCATCGTTAACATCTGACATGTCAACACGAATTTCAGTAAATAAAGGAAGAAGTGAGAAACAGAAGGTCAAATATCGACAAAGTAATATATATGACTATCATAGAATGTTTTTATTACAAAAGAAATTCTCAGAGGATACATGATAACAATAGTTATTTCATTAAAATAATATTATGTGAACCTTGTATTTTTTTTCACTGTTATTTAGTCTTATTCTTGTTTAACATCTCTTATTGATAGAGTAGGAAATTCCTTTTTAAACTTCGTTTTTTTTTGTTTTCTTGTAGACGCAAAGCAAACAAAAGATTTGGAATACGATGATGAAAACTACAACGATGAAGAAGAGATGAAGAAAGAATTTCTACCGAATATTCCAACGACAAATGGGGATCTTCTTTCGATTTCCTCATTGAACAAACGTCATCGACACCCTCATAATCATCAACAGCATCGTTCTCGACGTGCTGCTCCTCCAATTGTACTTATTCCCCAACAATCCTCGTCGTCACCCATCCCTTCCAGCTCTCGTTCACAATATAATTTATTCAATTCAAATATGCATCTCTTGGAAAAACATCTCAAGTACTTACTTAATAAACAAAAACTCGACGAAGAACGAAGTGAAATCGTTAATGAATGGAAGTTAATGGCATTGATTATGGATCGATTATTGTTTTGGTTATTCACAATTTTTACAATCCTAAGTACAGCTTTATGTTTAACCATTATCCCAATACTGAAAAATGCCGGATATATATCAGCTTTGTCAAGAGAATTACTTGCAGATTTAAAATCGGTGGAAACGACAATGGGACGTGATATTGCAGAACAAATGAAGGTTAATTTGACAGGAGGTGTGTAAAACATCTCAATCTATTCTTATGACAAAGTTTACTATTGGAGTTTGTTTCTATTTTATTTTTTTCTCGCGAACAATTTTTTTATAAGTTAAATACAAAAACGATCAAAGATATGGAGCATCTTGACATTTCTGCCAAGTAGATATCAATATATCTGCAATAACAGATTTGGTTTCATGCGCGTATACATGATTTTGGTATTATCGGCGATATCTTCGCATAGTTTATCTCCAGGCATTTGTTTACAGAAGATATTTTTCAGATGAGAGTAATTCAGTAGGATATTCACTTTGTCCGACGATTTAGCCGATATTGCGACTTGAATCCGATAAGCTTTTCAATAATACACACTTAGACAACGACTAAATCATAATATTGATAAAAAAAGTGAAATAATCAATTGATGAAACTTCATTTTACGAAAATTTTAACAAATGCGTTTACATTATCACTATCGAGGATATCTACGAGAAAAACTTTCATTCAAAACCATTTATTGTTCATTCAATCGATCTATACACTCCCGAATTTGCTGAATAAGTTCATTAGCCGAAGTAAGAACTTGAACCTAAGTTTAAAAAATATGTAAACAAAGCAAAAAAATAGTAAAATTGTACTATACCTTAGGCTCATACTTAGCAGCCCATTTTTGGTGAAACGCTTTATTTCCACAATACACAAATATCGAACAAATGTTACTATGCTGATGAATTTCGGGGACCAAGTCCTTGCCCAGCGCACCACTAATGATCAAAATAATTCGCTTTACACCAACACCATCACGTCCAATAAATCGTTTACACTCAGACTCTTTAACAAATCCTACACAATTGCCAAATGCTTCTTCGAATGTTTTGAAAAGCTTCTGATTTTCTTCACTCTCGAAAATTGTTGTATCATACCAAACCAATTTAATTGAATTTGAATGCGTCATTTATATGAATTATGTATTCAATAACACCTGGTTGTTGTTAAAATGTTGTGTACAAGATAGTATAGATGAATAATCGTTGATTGTTTTTTGTTTTCAATACACAATGCAACGCGTGTACGCTTGTTCTTTTGATTAAGAAACAATCTCTTTCAATCATCCACTTTCATTGAGTTTTAATCGAGTAAAAGAAAAAGAACGTTGAGAATGTCCAATTAAATGAAATGACGACATTGGAAAATTCCTTTGCGCTTGATGGCGATACCATCGATTCCTTTTCAACGAAAGATGCGTGATTGCGCAACTTGAATTCCTTTAACTGAGAACATGTGTAGATGATTGTCACGTGCGGAACTTTTCAAATCACATACTAATCGTACAAAATCAGCAGTATGATTCAATTGACTCATAATAAAGAATACGAGAAGTGTCCATGATATTCTTTCGATGATTTATATGCTTAGAAAAACTTTTATTTATTGAAACTTTTTCATTCGTAACAATTGCATATAAGCCATGAGAAAAAAAGCCAAAATAATGCCAGATAATGCAACGATATTTTGCCAGAGATCCCACGTCGTTTCATGTGGAATTTGTCGGCGCGTCAAAATCTCTTCGCCTTTGGTTATGCAAATATCCGACTCAGATGAAAAACACAATGTCAAATTTCGAAATTCATTGATTGCTAAAGCATTTGATGCGTAACGAAACACACTTATCCATTGAATCCAACGAAGAAATGGAACAATACTTCCAAGAGCAATAAGAAATCCACTAAACAACATCATTGTTACATTACTGCTGACGACCATCACAAGTGCAACACCTAAATAGTAAGAAAAGAGTCAACATATGAGAACAAAACAAGCAAAAAAAAGACACTACCAAACGATGCAGTACTTGCAGCAACGAAGTAACACATAGATGCGCCAAAAATTTTTGCCATTAGATTTGTTAATATAAAAAACCAAAAGCGATCAGTTGATCGATGAAGGTCCGTTAGAGTATAAGTGATCAATGCATAAATTAAACAAGGTATCAAATGTACTAATGGAAGATCGATCATTAGTTTAGCAAGAAAAAAGCTCGAGACACGATAATAACCACTCACATGTTCCTAAAAACAGACAATCACCAATTATTAAGAAATGTTTGAAAACATTTTACATGAATAAAAAGTGCACGTTCTTTGATCAATGGTTCTAATGCACTCATTGCACTAAGTGCTTGACATGAAACAATGAAAAATATTGCACCGAAACGATTATACACTCCGGGATCGATTGTTCGCTCTAATTGTTTAAATATTAAACCCGTAAATAAGCCATAGATGATGACACTGATCACTTGAGAGATCACTAATCCTGGATGTCGTAACGCATTGCAGAATGTTCGCTCAGCAATATAATAAAGTTCGGTTCTATATTTAGGAAGTGTGTGATGTTTTAATAAACCATTATATCGATTGTCTTGCATCTCATTTCGAATTCTCTCGGCAATATTTGATTGGAGATAAGCTGCTTGAAGTTCATTTGCTGAATGTGTACTCGATTCGATAAGTATGTCAAGAACGAAGTCGGCAGGATTGTTATGCTCTTCACAAGTGAAACCAAGTGAAGCAAAATATGGCAGAACTTCAAGAGGTGAGCCTAAATAGATATTGTAACCACTAGATAAGAACAAAACAGTATCAAATAATTTAAATATTGAATAACGTGGTTGATGTATTGAGAAAATTATCGTTCCTAAAAAAACGAACAAAGTGAAGGATCAAAATCGAGAATTGATTAGAAAATTCTTACGTCCTTGTTTGGACAAACTATACAGATAAGTCATTATATTTTGTGCTGTTGAAGCATCGAGACCTGTTATAATTTCGTGAAAATATCTTCGACAAAGTCTATAAATAATTTACCTGTGGTTGGTTCGTCTAAGAAGAGAATATTCGGTGAGAGGACTAGTTCCATACCAATACTTGTTCTTTTCTTTTCTCCACCTGAAACACCTCGGACAAAATCAGTGCCAATCAAAGTATTAGCACACGATAGCAGATCTAAATCACGAATAACTTGATCGACACGTTCTATTCGTTCATACATATTGATCGAACGTGGTAGACGAATATTAGCCGAGAAAAGAAGATTTTCTCGAACAGTCAATGTTTCACTAATTGTATCTACAATAATCAAAATAACAAGACAAGATAAAAATAAGAACATGTACCATCTTGTGTAACATATCCAATAGCATATTTAAAATAGGATGGACGAGGTTGACCGGAGAGAAGAACTGTTCCTGATAGACCACGACGATCCTTTCGATCCGCAAGAATATCGAGTAATGTAGATTTACCACAACCAGTTGGTCCTATGAGTAAACACAAACCATATACAGAGAAAAATGAATATTATCAATTAACCTAGAATAGCATTCATTCCCGGTGTAAAAATTCCCGAAACATCTGTAAGTATCTGTTTGTGCAATGTTGATTTCCAAAATGACAATACATTTGCATTCCATGGAGGTAAGATTTTACTTTGAAGTTTTTCATTACCGACTGTATAATTAATATTAGAAAATGTGATTGTAGTTGGAAGAAATTCTTGTTGATTTGTTATCATATTGACTGAATTATGCTGATGATTAACAAAATTTTGGGTTTTTAATAAGGGAAAAACAGTATCTTCTTTTTCACGATTGACTTCTATCAGCGTATTCATTTTCACTTCACTCATGTTTGTAATCTAACCTCAAATGGAGTTATTGCATGATAAGAAAGAGAA